>CAUYON010075515.1:0-35662 GCA_963573935.1 Arctocebus calabarensis | reverse complement strand
CCAATTCAGCAGGAAGCAGTTAGATCGAGTCTTTGCCCTTTTTCCCTAACAGCAGTTAGAGTTTCTACTCAGAGAGGAAGAATTGATGCAGGACATTTAGAACCCCTGGCAGCTCAGCGGAGCTGGCAGACCTGCCACCTCTTCCTTGGTGGTGTTGGTGCTGCGGCAACCAGCTGAAGAACCAGGGGGCTAGATGACAGGCAAGGAGGGGGGCCTCCAACCCCCACTGGAGGCTCCAATAGCCAAAAAGGCCAGACAACTGCGGAGGAGACAGCAGTGCCTTGGTGTCTCCTTCACTTTATACTTAGGACTAAATGTGGAACCCCCATTTCCTATGCCTAGGTCAATTTCATGTTAATTTCCTAGGTCTCAATTCCATGAATGGACTGTGTTCATTCATTGAGACATTCATTCACTTTGCTCAGGCAGAAGGGACTGTGTTTGTTCATTGATACATTCATTCACCTTGCACCCATCGGAAGGGACTGTGTTCATTCGTTTCCTGGCCAAGGAACCCATACAACTATATTTACCCCGAGACTAAAAGCCTAAAGGGGGAGACGGGAAAAGACTGGGAGAGAAACAAAGAGAACTTTTCTCTCCCCACTTGAGTTCTCTCTCTCTACCAGGGGCTTTAGTGTTTTCTGTATTCTTTTCTGTAAATAAATTCTGTCTTACCACTGGGGAAAAAAAAAAGAAAGAAAATGCCATGAAGGCTATGTTAAACACTTTGATGAAAACATTTCAGATTATATATGAAACCAGCACATTGTACCCATTGATTGCACTAATGTACACAGCTGTGATTTAATAAAAAAAAAAAAAAAAAAGAGAGAGAGAGAAAAGAATAATGTGTTCCACCTCCATCCAGGTTAATACAAATGCTGAAAAATCTCCATTTTTTAATGGTTGAATAGTATTCCATGATATACATATACTACAAGTTGCCAATCCATTCCTGGGTTGAGGAGCATTTGGGCTGTTTCTACATTTTAGCGATTGTAAATTGAGCTGTGATAAACAGTCTAGTACAAATGTCTTTATAATAAAAGTTATTTTTTCCTTCTGGATAGAAGCTCAGTAATGGGATTGCAAGATCAAACGGGAGGTCTAGGTTGAGTTCTTTGAGGTTTTTCCATACTTCCTTCCAAAAAGGTTGTATTAGTTTGCAGTCCCACCAGCAGTGTAAAAGTGTTCCTTTATCTTCAAGTCTGTGCCAGCATCTACAGTTTTGAGATTTTGTGATATGGGCCATTCTTGCTGGGGTCAGATGATATCTCAGAGTGGTTTTAATTTATATTTCTCTAATAATTAGGGATGGTGAGCATTTTTTCATATGTTTGCTAACCATTCTTCTGTCTTCTTTAGAGAAGGTTCTGTTCATCTCTCTTCCCCATTGATGTATGGCAGTGGGGGCTTTTTTCATGTGGATTAATTTAAGTTTTCTATAGATCCTAGTTATTAAGCTTTTGTCTGATTCAAAATAATGCAAATATCCTTTCCCATTGGGTAGGCTGTCTATTTGCTTTGGCTATTGTCTCCTTAGCTGTACAGAAGCTTTTCAGTCTAATTAAATCCCATTTGTTTATCTTTGTTGTTGTGCAATTGCCATGGCAGTCTTCTTCATAAAGTCTTTCCCCAGGCCGATATGTTCCAGTGTTTTTCCTATGCTTTCTTTGCAGATTTTTATTGTTTCATGCCTTAAATTTATGTCCTTTATCCATCTTGAATCAGTTTTTGTTAGTGGAGAAAGGTGCAGGTCCAGTTTTAGTCTTTTACATGTGGATATCCAGTTCTCCCAGCACCACTTATTGAATAGGGAGTTTTTACCCCAGTGTATGCTGTTGTTTGGTTTATCCAAGATTAGGAGGTTGTAAGTTGTTGGTTTAATTTCCCGGTTTTAAATTCAATTCCAAATGTCTACGTCTCCATTTTTGTGCCAGTACCATTCTGTCTTGACCACTATGGCCTTGTAGTACAACATAAAATCTGGTATGGTGAAGCCCCTGGCTTTGTTTTTATTACTAAGAACTGCCTTAGCTATATGGGTTTTATTCTGGTTCCATATAAAACACAGAATCACTTTTTCCAAGTCTTGAAAATAGGATGTTGGTATTTTAATAGGAATGGTGTTGAATCGGTAGATTGCTCTGGGAAGTATAGACATTTTAACAATGTTGATTCTTCCCAGCCATGAGCATGATATGTTCTTCCATTTGTTAAAGTCCTCTGCTATTTCCCTTCTTAAGGTTTCATAATTTTCTTTATAGAGGTCCTTCACCTCTTTTGTTAGGTATATTCCTAGGTATTTCATTTTCTTTGGGGCTATGGTAAAGAGAGTTATGCCCTTATTTAGCCTCTCATCTTGGTTGTTATGGGTGTATACCAAGGCAACAGACTTGTGGACATTGATTTTATATCCTGAGACATTAGTGTATTTTTTGATGACTTCCAACAGTCTTGTGGTTGAGTCTTTGCAGCTCTCTAAGTATAAGATCATATTGTAAGCAAAGAAGGAGAGTTTGACCTCCTCTGCTCCCGTTTGGATGCCCTTTATTTCCTTGTCTTGCCTAACTGTATTGGCTAGAACTTCCAGCACTATGTTGAATAGTAATGGTGACAGAGGACATCCTTTTCTGCTTCCAGTTCTAAGAGGAAAAGCTTTAAGTTTAAACCCATTCAGTAAAATATTAGTTGTGGGTTTGTCATAGATAGCATCAATCAGTTTAAGAAATGTGCCACCTTACCTCTTTTGTGTTTACATGAATGGAACTGGAACATATTCTTCTTAGCAAAGTATCTCAAGAATGGAAGAAAAAGTATCCAATGTACTCAGCCTTAATATGAAGCTAATTTATAGCTTTCATGTAAAGGCTAAAACCCAATTACAGCACAAGAATACAGGGAAAAGAGAAAGGGAGGAGAGAGGAGGGGGCAAGATGGGTGAAGGGAGGGCAATTGGTGAATCACACCTACGGTACATCTTAGCAGGGTAATGGTGAAACTTATTAAATGTAGAATATCAATGTCTTCATATAGTGATTAAGAAAATGCCATGAAGGCTATGTTTAACAGTTCTACCAAAATATTTCAGATTGTATATGAAGTCAGCACATTGTGCCCCATAATTGCACTAATATACACAATTATGATTTAGCAAAATTATAAAAAAAAAAAGAAATGTGCCACCTATGCCTAAACTCTTCAGCGTTCTAATTAGAAGCTGGATTTTATCACATGCTTTTTCTGCATCTATTGAGAGAACTGTATGGTCTTTGTTTTTGCTTCTGTTCATATGGTGAATAACATTTATGGACTTGGTGTATTTTTTTTAATTTGTTTGTTTGTTTGTTTTTGCAGTTTTGGGCCGGGGCTGGGTTTGAACCCACCACCTCCAGCATATGGGGCTGGTGCCCTACTCCTTTGAGCCACAGGTGTCTCCCTGGACTTGGCATATGTTAAACCAAACTTGCATTCCTGGGATAAAACCTACTTGATCATGATGTATGACTTTTTGATGATAAGCTGTAATCTATTGGCTAGGATTTTATTGAGAATTTTTGCATCTATATTCATTAGTGAAATTTTGTTTCAAGTTCTCCATTTTAGTTGGGTCTTTTCCTGGTTTTGGTATCAGGGTGATGTTTGCTTCATAGAATGTGTTGGGGAAGATTGCTTCCCCCTCAATTTTTTGGAATAATTTCTGGAGTATAGGAACAAGCTCTTCTTTGAAGGTTTGATAGATTTCTGGTGTGAAGCCATCTGGACCAAGGCATTATTTTGTTGGGAGATTTTTTATTGTTGTGCCAGTACCATGCTGTCTTGACCACTCAGTGCTTGAAACTGATCTCAGCGCTCGAAATTTGTCTATTCAGGAGATCTATCATCCAGGCTAAGTCTAGGAGAGGATGTGATTCCAAATATTTATCCATTTCCTTCACAATGTTAAATTTCTGTGCATAAAGTTTCTGCTAGTATTCAGAGATAATCTCTTGTCTCTCTGTGGCATCAACTGTTATTTCCCCTTTATCATTTCTGATTGAGGTTACTAAAGATTTTACTGTTTTATTTCTGGTTAGTCTGGCCAAAGGTTTATCTATTTTATTTATTTTTTCAAAAAACCAACTCCTCGTTTCATTAATTTTCTGAATGATTCTTTTGTTTTCAATTTCATTAATCTCTGATTTAATTTTGGATATTTCTTTTCTTCTGCTGGGTTTAGACTTAGATTGTTCTTCTTATTCAAATTCCATAAGATGGCTTGTGGTTTGTTGATGTGCTCTTTTTCTGTTTTTCGAAAGTATGCATCTAAAGCGATAAATTTTCCCCTGAAAACTGCTTTTGCTGTAACCCACAGATTTTGGTAGCTTGTGCCTTCATTGTTGTTATGCTAAAGGAAACTAATGATTTCCTTTTTTATTTCTTCCTGTACCCAACTTCATTCAACATAAAGTTGTTTAACTTCCATTCCTTTGTGTGAGGATGAACTTTTTTCCGGAGTTGAGTTCCACTTTTAGTGCCTTGTGGTCTGAGAAGATGCAAAGTAAAATTTCAATCCTTTTGATTCTGTTGAGGTTTGTTTTGTGTCCTAGGTTATGATCAATTTTGGAGAATGTTCCATGGGACTATGAGAAGAATATATATTCTTTATCTTTGGGATGGAGTGTTCTATATACGTCTATCAAGCACAGTTGTTCTGGGGTCTCATTTAAATCTCTTATATCTT
This sequence comes from Arctocebus calabarensis, assembly GCA_963573935.1. NCBI lineage: Eukaryota > Metazoa > Chordata > Mammalia > Primates > Lorisidae > Arctocebus > Arctocebus calabarensis. Next base: position 30,936 of record CAUYON010075515.1, on the reverse strand, counting down.
TCTGGAGAATATTATAAATGAAAATTTCCCAAATATCACCAAAGATTCTGACATACTCCTTTCAGAAGGATATTGTTCCCCTAGTCACCTCACTCAAATAGAGCTTCTCCAAGACACATTGTGATGAATCTATCTAAAGTCTAGACAAAAGAAAAGATTTTGCAAGCTGCCAAAAGTAAGCACCAACTGACCTACAGGGGCAAATCCATCAGGGTGACCGTGGACTTCTCAAATGAAACTTTTCAAGCCAGAATACAATGGTCATCTACCTTTAATCTACTTAAACAGAACAATTTCCAGGCCAGAATTCTATATCCCACTAAGCTAAGCTTTAAAATTGACAGAGAAATAAAACCTTTTACTGTTATGCAAACATTGAGTAAATTTAACACAACAAGACCAGCTTTACAGGAAATATTTCCACCTGTTCTACACACTGACCATCACCATGGACCTTCAGCAAAGTAAACAGCCAGAATTTAGAGGACAGAATCTAGTTTCCACAATGATGCAAAAGACAAAACTAAGCAATGGACTTTCACAAAATAAAATGAATAGAATGCTACCACATTTATCAATTATCTCAATAAATGTCAAAGGCTTGAATTGCCCACTGAAGAGGCATAGATTGGCTGATTGGATTAAAAAACACAAGCCATCTATTTGCTGTCTGCAAAAAACACATCTCAATTCAAACGACAAATTAAAACTCAGAATTAAGGGTTGGAAGTCAATTTTTCAGGCAAACAGATCAGAAGAAAAGAGGGGTTGCAATCTTATTTTCAGGTACATGTGGATTTAAAGCAACTGAAGTCAAAAAAGACAATGATGGTCACATCGTATTGGTCAAGGGAAAAATACAACAATAAGACATTTCCATTTTAAATATTTATGCACCCAATTTAAATGCTCCCAGATTTTTGAAACAGACTTTGCTTAGTCTGAGTGATATGATATCCTGTAACTCCATAACAGGATAACAACCCTCTCTCAGAGCTGGACAGATCCTCTAAACAGAAACTGCCTCTATATGTCTAAGTTTTAATTATCCCAACCCCTTCCCTTTGCTCACACAGCCTCTTCAAACTTTGTTATGCCTCATAATCATCCTTGAATCACAGATCTCAGGGTCCCATTCCCAGAGCTTCTGATTCTATGTGTCTAAGAAAGAGCTTGATTTTTTCCCCCCTCTAACAAGTTCTCAAGCAATGTGGAAGCTATTGGTTTGGGATTCGGTTTGTCTTTAGACTTGACTATAATATGAAGGAGCTCCGAGCCAAAAGGAAATAGGATGTAAGTAGTCTATGACAAACAATGGCATTGCAGTTAGCAAAGTGATCCCTCTGGATGGTGGTGATGGAGCTTCCTGGTGGCCCACGTAGCTGCTGCCCTTCACCATTGTGGCAATAGAGATAACTGTAAGAACGGTGTTGTCGAATAAGTTCTTCTGCATGCACTGCTTAAAGAGGAGGAGAATTTTGGGGTTTTATACTTATTTCAAGTCATGTTGGAGAGCTAAAAGTCTTCCATGGCAGCCCTAACAGAATCTAATTTCTTTTAGCAGCAAGACCAGTATTGCTGTAAAGCAAATACTAAGTATAGTTTTGTGATTTGCAGGATTCACAGTCACACTGAGTGTCTCTGGAAAGTTATGCTGCTGGGTTTTAAGGGAGAAATAGGGACGTCTGGTTGGGATGAAACTGAGAAGTTTGAATACTCAAGTCTCTCTGCATCTCTTTTGCCAGCGGAGGAAGCTTCCTTTCCTAAGTCTGAGTAAAGTATCCCTCTCTTTTTAAAATCAGTGCAATAGCCTCATCTAGAACAGTTGCCCAGGCAGGGTGTTCATCACTCTCAAGGTTTATCCACAGTGGCTCAAAAAGTCAGGAGACCAAAGTCCAGATTCAACTAGACTCATTTGTTCAGCTCTAGGAGCTTTGGCAATATAAAATCAAAATTATCATTGTTTATAAACATAAACAGTTTGTATTAAGTGCTCTGAAATGCCTTCTGCGAAATGCAAATTTGGAGAAGTCATGATTTCCCCACTAAATGTTTGCAATCTGGATACTAAAATAAGGCAACAAAAATTAAAAGTTACCTAACAATAAATAATCAGTAAAAGAAAGTCTTGTTTATATTCAGCAAAATAGATTTGAAAAACTGAACAACCAGAAATCTGCCCCCTCGCTATAACCAAATAACAATGCTTATGAAAGGTATTCTAAAGAAAAAATTGAGATGAAAAAAATCCAAATAAAAGCCAACACTGCTATTAAGATTTTTCTTTTAATATGCCATGAGATAATTTGATTGTATATTTTCCAGTACCTTTCCAGCCGCATCTCCCCCACCCTTCCAGAGGGGCTACCCGGCGGACTTGCCGTGGAGTTCCTGAACCGCTGCTGCCTTTGCGATGAAGACCACTCGCCTCAGAGCGGGATCCTCTGCAGCATGCCGCCCACGAGCCCAAATCAAACGCGTGCAGCTCTGGAATCGCAGCAGAGGGCCCCGCGGCACCCAGGTGGCTCTCAAGAGTCCATAGGTGGTCCACGAGGCAGCTGTAGGAGGCCTGTTGAAGACGCTGCGCTTCATCAAATACTTGCCTTGCTTCCAGGTGCTGCCCTTGGACCAGCAGCTGGTGCTAGTGGGCAGCTGCTGGGCATCCCTGCTCCTGCTGGAGCTGGCCCAGAACTGGCTGCAGTTGGAGACCGTGGAGACCTTGGAGACCTTCGAGCCGAGCGTGCTGCGGGCGATCCTTACCACCACGCAGGAGATGGCGAGCAACAGCCCACGGTCCCTGCCCCAGCTGGAGTCACAGTTGACATCCCCGCCGGAGACCGGACAGATGTCCTCTGCTGCTGAGGTCCAAGTCATCAAGAGCTTCCTCGCTAAGTGCTGGAGTCTGAACATCAGTAGCAAAGAGTATGCCTACCTTGAGGGACCGTGCTTTTTAACACGGACATACAAGGCCTGCATTTGTGAAGTACATTCACCGACTGCAGTGGGGAACTCAGCAGATCCTCGGTGAACACGTCAGGATGACGCACAGAGATTACCAAGGCAGATTCGCTGAACTAAACAGTGCCCTCTTCCTGCTAAGATTCATCAATGCCAATGTCATCACTGAGCTGTTCTTCACACCCATCATTGGCACAGTCAGTATGGATGATATGATGCTGGAAATGCTCTGGGCAAAGTCATGCTGCAGGCATATGCCACATGAGCACAGTTCACCATGAAAGAAAAGTAGCAGAGTATAAAGTAGTATAAAATAAACTTTCTTATTATTAAAAAAAAAAAAGTAATGACATTAGTGACATTACTTGCCAAGCAAATTGAATAATAACATAAAGGAAGCTGAGGAAATTGATTGACTATATAGAGGAACTGGGGTTTCAGTTGGGTCTTCAAGGGAGGAAAGAAGAGAACCAGAGCATTCTAGACAGGTGGGGTGATGAGTAAAAAAGGTCAAACTCTCTGCCAGGCGTGGTGGCTTCCCTGTAATCCTAGTGCTCTGGGACACCGAGGTGGGTGGATCAGTTGAACTCAGGAGTTCCAGGCCAGCCTGAGCAAGACCAAGACACTGTTTCTACTTAAAAATTAAAAAAAAAACTACCTGAGTGGTAGTGGATGCCTATAGTCCCAGCTAGCTATTCAGAAGGCTATGCTCAAGCCTGGGAGTTTGAGGTTGCTGTGAGCTATGATCCCATAGCACTCTACCAAGGGCAACAGAGTGAGACTCTGTCTAAAAAAAAAAAAAAAAAAAGTCAGACTCTTAAGAAAAAATAGTACAATTTTTAATCCTCCATTTTCCAGAGAGGAGTTTGAGGCTCAGACAGGTTAATATTGGTGTGGTTAGAGATTTATACGGTTAAGAGGTCAAGGTGTAATCCTAAAAGCCTTCAGGATTCAAGGTTCTCAAGCCCACAGTGAGAGACTCTCAGTGGTCTAGAGCAAGAATTCCTACATTTATGTGATGACACTTAAACAACATCCTTCACAAAACTGAAACTGAATTGCTTCTTTTTCCATGATGATTTACATAAATTCCGTAAGGCCACTTTACAGACACTGTTTTTAACATTTTGTGAGGAGAGAACGAACAATATAACACAAAGTGTTGACTCAGTACTGGGAAAACGAACAATATAACACAAAGTGTTAACTCAGTACTGGGAAAATCAGTCACCTGATTACATGACTTCTGATGCCCTTCAGCTCTGAAATCCTATGGCAGTGTAAAACTTTGCTAGTCCAGGGTTTAAAAAAAAAAAAAAAAGAAAAGAAAAACATTAAGCAGAATAATACCCACCCAAATCTAATCCCAGTGCTGTCTTTAGGTTAACTTCTTCTCAAAACTAATAAAAATCACTGGCTGGTTTTAGACAACTTGATCAGCGTATCTGACTCATTTCCTTGTAGTGGTAGAAATGGGAAGAAACACAAAGGAACATGGTTCCGAGTCCATCTGGTCCCATCTGTATGCAAATCACCAAGCAGAATGCAAAACACTTAACACCAATAATGGCAGAGTTATTAAAGCAAGCAATTTCCTTTTGCTGACACCATTTTCCTGAACCTTGTCAAAATGCTCTCTTGCAAATTACTTAAGGTCTAAGAGGCTTTTCCAAGAAAATAGCCTCCTGTAATTAACAAATCCCTTCAAGTTTTGAGCAGAGAGGAGTTCAAGGGGAGAATCTCTGAGTGGAAATAATGACTATACAAGTGATCCCTACTCCCTTTCGAAACTTCACCCCCTCCTCGGAACTTCCTCGCTGTGCTATTACCTACCATCACTGTGCCAAGATCCCAAGGGTAGATAATATCACTCCCTCACTTAAATTCTGGTCCAGATTTCTGTCAAAACAAACTCTCTTTTCTCCATCTTCGTTAAGATACATTAAGCTACTATTTTGAAAAGAGCTTTGTATAAAAATTAAAGAAACATTTTTTTTAAATCCCAAAGGCACTGCTTACTGTACAGAGTATACATTTCCTCTTCTGAAAAAACTAATTCACTCATTCTGACAACACCAGTCCATGCCATGTCTGCTTGAAACACAAAATTACCCTAACTCTTGGGCTCAACTTCTCTTTATTCCATACTTTGTCAGCTTTCCTCCCAAGTCACAGAGTAGGGTAAGAGTGTTAGCCACCCAGAGCTTCTGAGGAAATGGATGGTTAGCAAGGTTCCTATGCAGGGCAACTTTCACATCCTACCCAGAGCTCATCACCCACAAGGAAAACACAGGCGCCGAAGTTTCTATTTCTCACTCCCGAAGAGTTGTTGTTATTTCCTCATAACTTCATTATTAGTCTCCCTAACTTTACACTATCCCTCCTCCTTTAAAAACCTCAGAAAACAATCCTACATGTGTGCAAAATGACTTATAAAATTGTGTAAATTTAAAAGATTCAAGAATATTCTCTGCTTCCTTCCCTACTGCACCAGAGGCAAGCATCATGCCCCCCGTCCCAGCTCCAGGACCCTCCTGCTTTCTCATCCTCCTTGCCACGCTGCACAGATGTAGCCAAAAGTGCAGGCTTCTCTTAAATTTGAGAGTAAAACATTCATCACAGTTACAAGTCCTTCCTCCAACCTGATACTGGGAATGACATGCAGCATTAATCTCCTCTCCCCTTCGGGGTTTGCCAAAGATCAGAAGAACTTTCTCAGTGTTGATACAGCCTGAAGTTGCCTGTGTGCATCGGGAAAGAAGGAAAACTCTCTTGCTTCTAAGCAAAAAAAAAAAAAAAATGCATGTTTTTCATGCTCGGAGACTTATTTCTGAGAATCAAATTGGAAAACACCATTTCAAAAGACACATTCTAAGGAACAATCTGTGAAGGGAAAAACAGCTGCTAGAAACAAACAATGCTATACCACAATTCTATACTTTGGATCTTTGAAAATGAGATAAAAGTACTTTTCAAAGGAACAAAATCTTAGAAACTCAGAAAAATTGAAGTCAGTTATGAACCTGATTTGTTGACACTCTTCTCATAAAAAGAAGCGAACGCTTTTTTGTAGTTGCCTCGCACATTTTATAAGAAGTAGGATTGGGGATCTTTCTTGCAAAACGTACTTATAGGAAACAAGTTCCCACTGCCTATAGAAAAAAAGTTGTATGCCCTGGTAAAGCTTACAAAGCTCTTCATGACCAGGCCATAGCCCAACTTTCTGGCTATTTCTCCCCCGTAACCTCAACGGGCATCTTTCGCTCCAGCAGTAATGGATATTAGCAATTTCTCACATTTGCCACATTCTTTGAAGTCTCTGCACATACCCTTTTTTTTTTTAATTGAATCATAGCTGTGTACATTAGTTCAATCATGGGGTACAGTGTGCGAGCTTCACATGTAATCTGAAATATTTTTATCAACCTGATTGACATAACATTCATGAGATTTTCTCGTTTACTATGTGAACACATTTTTGATCTGCTGTAACTTACTCACCAATAGAGATGTTTATTTTAAAAAAAGACCAAAAAAAAAAAAAAAGAAGAAAGTATTCTAAGAAGAGTGTTTTGGAAAGAATTGATGGAGGGTTGACATTTTTGAACTAAGCCTTGACAAATCATGGTTAGACTTAAACAGAGGGAGATGACACGGTAGACAGAGGTAAGAACCTAAACAAAGGCACAGGGGGAGAAAGTGCAGGGATGTAACCTGAATTAACATGCAACAAGGAGTTTAGAATCGGTTCTTATGCAACTGGGAGTCAACGAAGGTTTTGAGCAGGGAGATGACAAAAAGAAGGCTGTCGTATAAAGAAGGCGGTTGTATCATGGGGGCACATGGATTAGGCAATGAAGAGGAAGGAAAGAGCCTAATTCTATCACCATTTGGACCACCCCAGTGGTCATGATCTCCTTAGGGGAACTAAGACTGCTCAGAAATTAGTTAAGTTTATAGATCTTAGAAATTTTGAAAGCCTTCAAGAAGAATGACCAACATCTGGGTTTATACTTGGCAAGGCTCATGAAGTGGGCTGAGGAAAGGTCAAGGGATTAGAGATGAAAGTTCAGCTAAAATTATTGACCATGAAGACCAGTACAACCCAGGGAGGGGATTATCTAGAGGGTGAAATAGAAGTGGCTGTCTCAAAGCAGGCAGCACTCGGCTGTAGTAGAAATGAGGGACAAGGACAGAAGACTTCATAGATGTTCAAAGGTCACATCTTATACTCAATATTATCTTATGCATTAGTAATGGGAGCTGGTCTTTACCATTTTGTCCTTCAAAGTACACATGGAGGCAGAAGGTAGTAGGGGCAACACAAAGTTGAGTAAGGGATCATTGATTGAGTCCCAGATCTGCATTTACTAACCCTGTAACCTCTGAAGTGGCTCTTAACCACTGTGCTTCCCTTTGTCACTCCCAGTAAAGCACCCTGGGTCAGGTGACAACAGGGTGGATGCTGGAGCCAGTCAGTGCAACCCAGGGTATGACCCTGTGTAATTGACTTACTTTCTCAGTGGTTCAGTTTCTTTTTTTACAAAAGAGGGACAGTAGCATTGCTTACCACTCGGAATTGTGAGGATTAAATGTGATAATGGAATCTAAGCTTTTAGCACAATTTTTGGAACACAGCTAATTAATAATATAAGGTAATTATTACACTATTAATACATAACAATAAATATTAACATCTATAAAATGGGAATAAAATCTGTAGCTCTGAGAATTGCTATGAAGATAAAATCATGAACTTGAAAGTGCTTTTAAAACTGTAAAACGCTGTACAGATATTGAGATATCCACTATGATAACAATGACCCATTTGAAGCAAGCTGCTCCTGAGGCACATGTGTAGAGTCAGTTTTATGTGATTGCTAAGGGAGCTGTGAATTTCTTGCTGGGTGGATGGCCTGGTTTGTCTGTTCTTGCTTCCTCTCTGCCTAAAATCAGCTGATACTGCTCACCAGCCTGTGCTGGCCTGAGTGGGGTGGTTGGTCTGGGAGCCAGCTGTTCTCAGTGCAGCTGGTAACAGGATGCTGCTGCAATAAACAAGTGATGGATGAAGCTAACATTCATCCTGAAGGCAACATTGGATGGCCGTCACTCTCTGGCTCTCTGATGGTGGAGAATGCACAGCCCTATTGCTTTTTAGAGTGTTGGTCCTTATAGATCCATTGAAAAACTTACCCAACGTCAATGTAGCTGGGAAATGAGGAGCCACATTTGGTTGCTAAAGTTTGTGGGGTTTTTTGCTGCCCCTCAGTAGAAATATGGGGAGGAGCTTGAAAGCCCCCACGGGTTTTGGTATTCCAGCTAGTCCACTGAAGGAAGGGGTAATTGACCTCAGGAAAGAAGTGGTAAGTGTTATTTATTTAAATAAAATGACTGTTACCATTCCCAGAAGTGTCAGGGTTTGCTGTGGGCCCTGATCTGGGTTGGGGGTCAACAGGGGAGAGATGCTAGGGAAAGATAATGAGATTCTACATTAACTTAATTACAAAGTCTGGGGAGCCTGGAAAGGCATACATTGACTCATGCCATGTGGCAGAATGAGACAATCTCGCGACTTTCTGACTTCTCAGAAATCTTTTATTGATCTTTGTTAACACAAAGCATATATGTAAAATGTAAAGGTGCCAAAATTCAAAACTAGGATTAGAAGAATCGTAAGCCCCCAGGAAGTTTGGTAAAGAGGAAATGGCTGGGTAATAGCAACATAGGTAGTGACTTGTCAACAAAGGCTGATAACATATTTAGAAAGGGGGAAGGGAAAAAATGTTTTGTCTCTGCAGGGCAGACAGAACAGCTTCCCTAATCTAACTGTGGATCAGAAGTTCAAAGGGCTCAGCTCTACTTGCCTGCTGATTCTCCACACAGGGATGGTCTTAACGACTTTGCCCTGTCCGGGGTGCCTCTGGGAACCTTTCATCTTCAGTGGTTGTGATGAGCCTCCAGGGATGGCCCATCTGCATGCTTTGCCCTGGATTGAGGTGCGGTGCCTGGCAGAGAGGTCAACCTATTTGTTCCTACACAGCCTTCATGGCAAGAGCAGATGGTCAGCCCTGGTAACCTTTCCCAGTAAGAAAGCACTACTCAGGATGGCATGATCTCTTCCTGGCCAAACTTTTTTGCTCCCAATTTCAGTAAGTACACCATTCTTTTCATTCCCTGTTGCAAACCTTAGAGTCACCCTTACTCCTCCCTCTCTCACTTCCTCTGCTTTCCATCAGTTCTAAACCTTGCTGGCTTTATCTCCCTGAAGTCTCTGTTTTGCAGCTCCTCCTATCCTGGCCGTGTTCAGGGCCTCTCATGTCTTCACAGGACGATGGCAGCAGCTCCCTAACCAGACTTGAGGTTCAGGTGGGAGGAAAATTTAAACAAATTGTTTTGAACAGTTGGTGATAGAGAAACCAGAGCTTGCAAACAGTAGTGACTATTGGACAAACCATTTTCTAGGTCCTTTGAGGTAGCAATAAAATAGAGTCAGGAGGTTACTAATTTAACAGACAGTTTCATGCAGAATGGTCCTCACCATTCAGCATGAACATTTTACCGGTTTTCCCAGACTGCAGGGATTCCAGGGTTGAAGGACATTTAGTGCTAGAATCATGAAAATTTTAGGCAAATAGAGGTGAGTCGCTTCATCCCCATCCTGCCCCCTCATCCCTCCCACCAAAGCAGGATCTCATTTGTCCTCTTGTTTCCAGAGGCTGCCAGCTACTTTTTGGCTGTTCCCAATGATGGTTGTGTGGTCACTTAGGTGATACATCCTGTTGCTCCCTTGGAGAGGTCTATGATTTGTAGTTGTCACTGAAAACATTTTTGCTTACATTAATTGGGCACACATTGGACGGCATACATAATTATGATACATGGAAATCAGGAGAGACACATATTGTGTTTGATATAAGTATTACTTTTTTAAAGGGCCAAACCAAGTATTAATTTTCATTTTAAGTTCTACAGGAGCTATAACCAATGCTGATGTCCATGCCCTTCTCAATTATGTGAATCTTCTAATCAACTCTAGCATTAGACTATGTATACCAGAGTCCAGGTAAGAAGGTGAAGTTTCCAGATCTGCTTCCCTAGCAGCTGGAAAGCTTGTCTCTGTAAGAGAAGATGTCAGTGGACTTTGGATGCTCATCCAGCTTAATCTTTCCCTATCTGAGGGTTTTAGCAGCTGTGTCCTATTACCTTCCTCAAATCAAGGGTCTTAAGTATGAGCAAATCTCATTTCTTCCTTCATTTGGCCAATCATCAAATATTTATTGAGAAGCTGCTATGTTTCAGAGAGTTGTAGAATTGAGGATTTAACAGTGACAAGTAGACCATGTCCCTGGTTTCAGGGCATATATCCTACCTGGGGCAAGGAGATGATAAAAGAATGAACAAATAACAATCAAAAAACAGACAATAGCAAGTGAACAAGAACGTTATCAGACAGTGTTGGGTGTTATGCAGAAAGTTAGGACTAAGTGTTTTGATAAAGAGTTCCCAGATAACATCTTCTTTGTGGTGGTTAGGAAAGGCCTTTCAGAACGACAGAAAAGTCAGCCATGAAGAGAGGGGTAATGGTACAAAAAGGGCATGCCTGCCAGAGGGAAAGCTAGGAATAAGCTCGTAAAGGGAAATCAGCTTGAAGGGTCTGAGGAACAGCAAAGAAAACAAAACAAAGAAAACAAGGCACGAGTTTGGGTGATGGTGGGTTAGAAGGTTCAAGCTATAGGTAGGGGTCAGATCATGAGGTCTCAGGAGGCTCTGGTGAGGAGTTTAGGTTTTATTCTCAGTTAATGATAAATCACTGGAGGGTTTTAGGTAGAAGAGTGATAAGATATGATTAAAAAATTATTTATGCTGCAAATGGGGAGAAAAGATGGAAAGGTTTGAGTACAGATGCTGGAAGCCCTGTCAGGCTGCCTCGGGTCTAGAAAGAGACGATGTGGTGTCAGCCTAAACGGTAGTAATGAAGTTGGGAAGAAGGGAAAGATACTAAATATATGGTGGAAATAAAGTCAGCAAGACTTGGGACTGATTTGATGTGGGAAGAAGGGTATAGTGTGTTGAATTATGGCCCCCAGTAAATATGTCAACCTAGAACCTCAGAAAGTGACCCTACTTGGAATAGGAATCTTGGTGGATGCAACTAAGATGAGATCGTCCCGGAGTAGGGGAGGCCCTAAATCCAGTGATGAGTGACCCTTATGAGAGACAGAAAAAAGATAGATCCAGAGACCCAGAAGGGACGATCACATGAAGGCAGAGGCAGACAATGGCCTGAAACACCTACGAGTTAGGGAATGCCAGATTGCCCACAGGCACCAGAATGAAGACATTTAATGCATGATCTTGGATCATTTACTTAGTTTCTTAGAGTCCCATTTGATCCATTTTAAAATAGAAGTTAAAAAAAAAAAACAACAAGCAATGCTTTTATTTCAGAGTCAAGAAGATAGTCTTCATTTTACTATTTTCCTCAGATGTTTCTCTAAAGATCAACATTTTCCTCTTTTTATTCCATCTCACAATATCAAAAGAATGAGTTGTAAGGCTCTAATTTTTTTTTTTCCAGACAAAGTCTCAAGCTGTCGCCCTGGGTAGAGTGCAGTGGCATCACAGCTCACAGCGACCTCAAACTCTTGGGCTTAAGCAATTCTCTTGCCTCAGTGTCCCAAGTAGCTGGGACTACAGGTGCCCACCACTACACCCAGCTATTTTTTTTTTTTTTATTGCTGTTGTCATTGTTGTTTTAACTGGCCTAGCCTATGTTCAAACCCTCCAGCCTTGGTGTATGCAGCTGGCGCCCTACCCACTGAGCTCTGGGCACCACCCAGGTTCTAATGTTGTTAAGGTGAAGAATTCTCCATCAGTAGAAGTAAGCTCTGCTACCTGTCTATGACTTTGCAATATTTGGGGACTGAAGGATGTCCAGGCCAGCTGTAGTTTGAACACGTGAACATATTCCAAGTGACTTAAAACTCACATAATTTTTTTCATAAATTTCCCAACTTTCCATTTGAGAAATCACCCCCACTGCCAAGGCCTAGTCCAGAAGGGATCAATTTATTATAATATGGTATTTGTAAGCACATCAAAGTGTTTTATTGCAAAATGATTTTCAAATCATGGAACCAAAGAAAAGCCTTTTCAAATCATTAAAGCATTTGCCTCTTCCCCTCCATGTAAGATCATGGGTGCTGTGATAATATCAAAGGAATTGCTCAATTCTACTGTGTCAGCTGCCTGTAAATTTTCAGGATTCAGTCAGCAACCATTGAATGTGCTGATAGATTCTTTAGGTTTTGGTTTCTGTGGTTAGAAAACATCTAGGAAGCTGTAAATAATTGTCTCCTTGCCTTTGCTCAAGCTGTTTCTCTACCTGGAAATCTTTTTCACCTCCCTCATTGTCACATCAATCTGAGCCTCTCTGGTCCTTCAGGACACTGCCTAAAGGTCCCAACTTCTATAACATTTTTGTGTCCATGAAGAGGTGGAAAGGTTTGGAGAACATTAGGCATTTCCCATCCACTTCTTCTCAGCTAAATGTGACCCCATCTTCCTCTGAGCTCCCTCCTGTGGCAATTTCTGTGCCTTTCTTGGCTCACAGAGCATTGCCCAGATTGCCATGGTTTTCCTGTTCTGTTTCTTCCTTTTAAGCATCTTGATTTACACCCAGTTCCCCTCCACCTTCCCTTTGGCATGGCTTTGCACAGCTCCTGTGCGTAGGTGGATGAATGCATGCAGTGTGCTGTAGGTGGCGTGCAGATAGATTTTCCTTGCTGTTCTGTTGATGATCATAGGTGTTTTTTACTGGATAATAATCCAACTTGGCTCTTGACTCTGGCTTCCCCAAACTGTTACTTCATTGCCTTGACTGTAGACTCTTGGTTTACTTTGGATAAAGCACTTCTGAGCTCAGTCCATTCTCTGGGACTCTCCTTCCTTTTCTACTATTGGGTCTATTTTGTCTTTTTTTTTGAGACAGAGCCTCAAGCTGTCACCCTGGGTAGAGTGCTGTGACATCACAGCTCACAGCAACCTCCAATTCCTGGGCTCAAGCGAGTCTCCTGCCCCCGCCTCCCAAGTAGCTGGGACTATAGGCCCCTGCCACAATGCCTGGCCATTTTTTGGTTGCAGGCGTCATTTTTGTTTGGTAGGTCCGGGCTGGATTCGAAACCGCCAGCTCAGGTGTACGTGGCTGGCGCCTTAGCCCATTGGGTCGCAGGTGCCGAGCCTATTTTATCTTTTTAATGTGATGTTTTTCACCTTATTGACAGTAAGCCAAGGAAGACTTTCTGCCCTCTCTAGGAAGACAAAAATTTAGAAAAAGATACATGGGGACAATAGCTTATTTGTTTATTAGTTTTCATGGAAGCCTTGCTTCAGAGTACAGATAAACTACTTGTGTTTGGAGGCTCAGCAGCTAGAGTTTTGGGGCAACCATAATTCATGTAATGACTTCGTAAATTGTAATCGGGCTCTATTTCATGACAACATGACCAAGAGAAGAGAGTCATTATAAGGGTAGAAGACAGTATTGTTCAACCTTTCTGATCTCATGGCACACTCGAACATATAGTTAAACTTTCATGGCACACTAAAATTATGTTGATCAAAAAAAAAAAAAAGTAAATAAAAGTTTCTGTGCTTTTAACTTCTTTCAAAAATAATTTAATTAATAATTTTAAAAAATTTCCGTGGGACACCTAAGATTCTCTCTCAGCACACTGGTTGAAAATACTGCTATAAAACCATTTTTCCGCAGTCAAACAGAAAAATCCACCTCATTGGAAAACCACTCCAACGGTGTCTTCTCCGTCTTCACTCTCCCCAGCGTAAAGAAGAGGATCCTCGCTGATAAATGGCAGTTGCAGCGCGGCAGCACCAAAAGCCAGCTTCACGTCCAGGAGGGAAGGCTGTGCCTGCCCCTTGTGGTTTCCGGGTGCCACACGTTCTAGTAACATCTCTGTGACAACCTGAGATCACTGAGTGTCAGAGCCTGAGGGCCGTTAAAGACCATCCAGGCTGGTGTTTTCCAAAGTGAGGGACTGGCCCCCTGTGCCCCCAGAGTCATTTTGGTGCAGTGTCTGTGCACAGACGCATCTTCTTTTTAAGTGTCTAGCTTTCTGATGAGCCAAGGAGTACGTTGTCATCTGGAGCCACCATGCCCTTATCAACTCTCTACTCCTTCCTAATCATCTTTACTCATCCATTTGGTTATAAATAAAGCAAAAGCTAACCTCAGGCTCAAACCTTCTGAAGGCAACACTCTCTATAAGATGAATTTCATAAGGCTTCTGCTGTCACTGTGTTTATTCTTCGGGGTTAATGTTTACATATCGCAAGGGATATTACTTTCTCTTTAAGGTGGTGATAGAAGGTTTTCTTGTGTAAAACATTTATGTAAGTGAAAATGGTGTAGTAATTAAAAGAAAAATAATAACGTTTATGGAAACCCTGAGAGTCTCAGGCTCTGAGAAGCCCATGGTGAAAAAGCAAACATGGTCCCCGCATTCCAAAAGCCATAGGCAGGTACAGATGCTTTTTATTTCTAGCAGTCTTGTGGCATATGTCTTTCTTGTTGTGAGCTGCTTCAAAGCCTTTGGGGAGTGGACAGAGCACCCATTCTAATGCATTTGTTTCTTTAAAAGTAGGTCAATTTTGTGAAATCTCACAGTCTTTGTGTCTCACCTTTGTCCCTCTAATTCAGAGCTTCTAGGAATTATTTCCACCTAGTGTGTGCCTTCATTCTTTCTTATAGCAACTAGTGCCTCAAGAATAGATGACACAATGGGAAGTTCAGCCAGGCTGGAATGTGTCAAGGTCACACCTGCAGCCCACAGGCGGCCTATGAGCCCCTCTGCATCCTACCAGGCAACCTGTCTCATGGCTGATGTAGGAAAGAGTTCCCCACCAAATGCTTCCATGGCTCCTCTTGAAAGCTCTCAGGACACATCGTCCCCTTTCCCAAGTAGGTGAACTGCCACCACACGCTGAGGAGGGATTGGTGATGTTATCTTTAGGAAACACTGCCCCTCAATTGTCACCTTAGCTTTCACCTTTTCAAACAAATGCGGGTAAAAAAATATTGGAATCTGGAGAACATCTGGGCAGCACATTGGTCAAAGGGATCTGTTTCTCCTTTCTTACAGCAAGGAAACCATCTTCTGTTCCTGGGAAAATGATTAATGATAGCACACGGAAGCCAAAAGCTTATGAGCTTTTACTGTACTTTCTATTTTTTTCCTTCTACCTGTGGACAGATAGGGTCTTCCTGTGCATTTTGGCTTAGAATACTCAGAATTCCAGGAATCTCCGAAGCCCTGTTTCGCCAGGGGCCTGCGGAGTTTGCTGATGGCTTTCCTTTTTGGTGCACTTGACCCATTATTCCCTGTAGACAACACAGAAACGCTGAAGCTTTAAGACATGCCTTTGCCTTCCTTTTCAGTTTCTCCCTATCTCTGCTCAGCGCAGGCAAACCACAGCCCAGACAGACAGGAAGGCATGTTCACAAGTGTGTGGTGACCTGGAAGAGTTGGCTGACTCATGACTGAGGTCGGGGTCACCTCTTGTGGCTACCTGACTCTAGATACCACGAAGAGAACAGAAGCCTAGCCGCAGCTCCTCTGGCCCCTGCCCGCAGTGGCCTGAGGCACCACAGCGCCCTCTGCAGGGCCTGAAGGAGGCCTGAAGAACGGTCTGATCTGTGCTTAGTGTAGGGAGTAGGATTTAGCCTTTTTGGAGCTCCATGACTCCCATGCAGCATCTACTCTCTGCTCTGAGACCCCCCTCCTCCCGCAATCCTGACTCCCACTTCCACATTTTTCCGTCTTGGTGGTTCTCCTCTCAGTCTCTGGGTTTCTCCAGAGTCCTCCCTTTTTCTCACTCCTGAGCATACAGCCCCTCTGTCATGAAGCGGGCCTGTGAGTTGGGTCCTCTCCCACATTTATGCCTCCCTGTCTGTGCCCCCTCATGTCACTCTTCTCCTCCACATAGAGACAGCAAAGGCCTGCCGAGGGGCCTCCTCCAACCTGTGTCACACTTACTACAGGGAAGTGCCATTCTTCTCATATATCTGCTTCCAGCTTCCCTGATGTGGGGGACTGGTCTTGTTTGTGGCCCATTTGTCTTTCTCATGGGCCTGAATGATGGGATTAGAAAAGGTAGGGGAACTCACTCTCGTGTCCCCCCTAATTCCTGGGCTCCCCTTCCTGCCTTTCCCATGCACCTTCTTCCAGTCCTTCCAGGCTCTGCACCTATGCCTGCCACCCTATCTTCTGGCTCAGGTACTTCTCAGAGCACTGGGTCTGTGCTCACTACTTTCCTGGTCTTCTTAAGTATTTGCGAGTCCCTTGAAGGCAGAAAACACACCTGATTCACCTCTGCTTGACTGTTGGTACTATAGCAGACAATGCAAATTCAGTGCTTGCAAGTCCACACATTGAAATAGAACAGAATAGAACAGAAAATTTCAAAGGGCAATTGCTTATACTAAATCATTTTTCAGGGGATTTAAAATATGCTTTGGGCCAAGTGAGATGGTTCACACCTGTAATCCTGGCACTTTGGAAAGCCAAAGCCAGAGTATCACTTGATTTAAATCAGCCTTAGCAAGAGCCAGATCCTGTCTCTACAAAAAGTAGAAAATTTAACCTGGTATGGTAGCATGCACCTGTAGTCTCAGCTACTCAAGAGGCTGAGGCAGGATGATTGCTTGAGCCCAAGAGTTTGAGGTTATAGTGAGCTATGATGATGCCACTGCACTCTAGCCAAAGCAACAGAGAAGGATATGTCTCCCCTCTAAAAAAATAATAAAAATGAACAAAGAAAGAAAAAAGAAAAAAAAGAAAGAAAAGAATGAAAGCTTTTGAACGGAAGGTCATAGTTAAAAATACTCTCGAGAGTGAATGTAGTAGAGAATGTTGAACCCTCCCTAGCTCACATATCTATGGAGATATACTAAAGACAATTATTCTCTCAGCAATTCGAAAGAGCTCCACAGAGTGCTTGCATGGCTATGTATTAACCCTTTGGCTTGCCACTTCTTGGTATCTATTCAAGGCTTAGCTATGTATCACATAAGACTGAATGGTTGCTTGGAGAACATATAGCTCACCAGGCTGCATATTTGCTAAAACTGTCCTAGATCCAGGCAGATCAGCAGAGCGATTAGGCCCTCAACCCTAATCAAGTGGTTTATAATTTGACTTTTCTGTGACACCTTTACAATAGGGTTCACAGTTGCTATAGGAATGGTGTTTTCGGCTGATATATGGGCACGCTAATGCACCGATGGGAGGAATGTGTGTTGGTACAACATGTGTGGTGGGTAATTCAGAGACATATACCAAAGAATTTTAAAACATCTGTACCCTTAGGCCCAACACTTCAGGAGTTCATTATTTCATGTCCAGGGAATAAATGAAAGTAATACAGATGGTCCCCAACTTAACAATGATTCAACTTAAGATTTTTTGCCTTTACTATGGTGTGAAAGCAACACATATTACGCGGAAACCATATTTCAAGTACCCGTTTAACCATTCTATTTGTCAGTTTCAGTGGAGTATTCATTGCATGAGTTATTCAACCTTTTATTATAAAATAGGCTTTGTGTTAGATGGTTTTGTTTAAGTGTGAGCTAATGTTAAGTGTTCTGAGTAAATTTTTTTCAGGTATGTATTATCATTGCCATTAAATTTTTAATTTTTTTAAATTTCAGATTATTATAAGGGTACATACAATTTGGTTACATTGCTAGCACTCGTTAGGTAAAGTCTAAGTTGTGGGTGAGCCTCTATTCTAGGAGGTGTGCAGTATACCCCTACATTATACCTGATAGGTGAGAGCCCTTCACACCCCTACTCTCCTGCCCCCTTTTGAATTCAAATGTTTTCTTCTCCTGTGGGCATGTACTTCCTTATCTACTTGTTTCATATTAATATTAAGTATACTGGATACTTGCTTTTCTATTCTTGTGATACTTTGTACTTAGCAAGATGTTTTCCAAGTCCTTCCAGGTAAGTACAAAAGATGTGAAGTCATCATCTTTCTTTATGGCTGAATAATATTCCATGGTATACATAAACCACAGTTTATTTATCTGTTCATAGGTTCACGGGCACTTGGGTTGTACATTTAAGGTAGGGTAGGCTAAACTATGATGCTTAGTAGGTTACGTGTATTAAATGCATTTTCTACTTAGGATATTTTCAACTTGTGATGGGTTTACAGGGCTATAACTCCATTGCATAAGTTAACATAAAAATTCAGCTACACTAAATGCAATGTGGTTTGTTGGTTTGGGTTTTAGAAAGGAATAAAGACATCAGTGGAAAATCTAATGAAATCAAAGTCTGGAATTTAGTTAATAATAATGTACCAAAATTGAGTTTTTACTTGTGACAAATGTACCATGTTGATGTAGTATGTTAGCATTAGGGGAAACTAAGAAATATATGAGAACTCTCCATGGTGTCTGCAACTTTTCTGTAAACTTAAAATAATTCTAAAATAAAATATTTATTAAAAATGTTCATCCTTAAGGATTTTCATTGCCATACTATCTGTAAAAGCAAAAAGTTGGAAATAACTTACATATCCAGCCATTGAAAATTGCTTAAATAATTTTGATGCCTCATGCAATGAAATGGCAGATAAATCATATAAATGAGATTTTAGAATTTTATTTGCTGACAAAGATATTTATAATATATTAAGTGAAAAAGCTACTTTCAAAATATTATTCTTTTGTTAGAATATATGCACAAAGAGAATTGACAGAAGGTTCTGAGTCATTGGGATTAAAGGAGATTAAACAAATTTTTGCATGCTCGTGTAAATGTGTTTACCAGTTTTTTTTTCTGTACTGCATTTGTCTTGGTTTTGTAATAAGAAATTTTAAAGTTTTTATTTTAATTTGCAAAAGTGCAATGGGTGAGTCAGCATGCTCCGACACTGGGGTGACAGTGATGACTAGCGTGCTCCCACCACAAACTTGGAAATAAGGGACGTCAGACTGTGCTCTGAGAATTAAGCTCAGGAATTAACTTAGCAAGTATTAGTGTTGAGTTGGGCAAAATCTCTCTCAAGAATCAGAATGATTCATAGGCCAGAATTAGTGCTGGCTATAGCCAGACACGACATCCAGAAACACAGTTTGGAATGTGTCTGTCAGCTGGTGTGGAGCAGACTTAGCTAAAGGAGAGTCCCAGAGTGTGCTGGTGTCATCTCAGCAGGCCCATGGGTGACACTCCCAGTCAGACTAGCCATAGTTTCTCTTTCATCCTGAGAGGTCTGTGCCATAGTGACATGGAAGCGTCATCATATTATGCCAGATGCCATTAAACGTTTAGGTCACCCAGTTAATTCCTGACTCTAATGAGCGTTAGGCCCACAAAACAGCCTCAGGTTACTTGACTCTTCCCAAAGCCTGTCCCCAGCTGGTCAGGCTGACATGCACATCCATCCTCTTGACAATGAGTTTCCTCGTTGTGAATGAGATTTGGCTGCTAATTTGATGAATGTCCCTGAGTGAATTGTTAGAGTGAGTCAGTGCTCTGGGTCCAGTGAAATCTGTAGCTCTGACAGGAGGAATTTATGAGCCTGAGAGCAGAAGGGCCAGACCATAGACCCTAAGAACTGGGTGCCTTTGGGCCTTGTAAGGCACACCCTCAGCTTCTTCTCCCAGTGCCACAAGCAGCACTTCCCCTGGTATGAGGCAGCTCAATCATTTCTTCCCATGTGCTCTGCCCACCCCAACCATGTGGCATTGAGAAAATCCACCCAATCCCCTTAGCTAGGACAGCAGAGCCCCAGGAGAAGAATGAGTCCTATAGGAACCTGGTCAAAGAACTCAGATGGACATGGAAACCCATCAGACTTCCAATGAGAGTTGAGTAGTTCCCAAGTATTGAGTTGGTGGAGATCCCGCATGTCTAGTGCTCATCATGGCTCTGTTGTGGCACAAAAAGCATCAGACTTGTGGTCATAAGGTTTTGTTTTCTATGGCTTTGACCTAAGTATCTGGGTGACCCTGCACGAGTCAACTTTTTGGCCTATTGACCATAAAATTAAGGTCATACGGCATTGTAGTTAGTTGCTATGATGGATAAGAAAGTGTTCTAGAAACTAGAAAGGCCTTTACAAGACCTATACAAAATTTAGTTGTGCACCACATAATGACATTTTAGTCAACTACAGACTGCATATATGACATTATAAGATAATAAAGGAGTAGAAAAATTCCTATTGCCTTGTGATATCACTTCTATCATGACATCATAGTGTAGTACGTGACTTACATGTTTGTGGTGATGCTGATATCAATACTCACATGCTGTCCAGGTTTGTAGCCTAGGGACAGTAGGCTCCACTATATAACCTAGGCCTGTGGGACCCTCTACCTTCGAGGTTGTGTAGTACATTGTATGAAGTTCACATAATGACAGAATCATCTAATGATGTATTTCTCAGAAAGCGTCCCTACTGTTCAGCAATGTGTGACTGATCGTATTGTTATTTCTCTATACTTGAGCCATACTTCACATGTATGTGAACAGTTTTTGAAATGCAAACACTTTGGAATCTTTTATGCCCTAGAAAGTGGAGAGCTGAATTTTGTTTGTTATTATGTAATGTATGGAAAGGCATTCATTACTAAAGAGATAGTAAGCACTGCCCTAGTGTGCTTCAAACTTCATAATTGATTATTTAACTCATATTAAGAATCCAATAACTGGATTTTGTTCTGAGTAGTTGCTTTGCATCCAAATTAGATTTCTATGTAGTGTATAGAAGATACAATTTCATAAGGAGTTTCTTTTGTTGCCATGATTCCAAATCCCTGATTGAAGTCTTTCCAATGTAGGAGTCCCTAAAATTCCTATTAATAATTTTCTCTTAACTATAGCCATGTTGATTCCCTGGCTGGTTCTCTTGCCACTGTACAGCAGACCCTGGAATTATGGTCAAAAGATCATTATTGACCAAGTGCATATTCCAATTCATAAAATGAGAAAAAGATTTACCTTGCACAATGTGGTTTAAATGGAACACCGATGGCAGAATTGTTTTGTCAACTAATTAAAGTCCTATGATTAGATTCATCACTAGATTTTTAAATTGTTTCATAAATCTGTAACACTAATCATTTTGAACTTATTTCTAAGACTGAGACATGGGCTAGGGCAGGCTGACCTCCTAACCTAGACCACACGGTACTTGGCTCCTATCCTGCCAAGGCTTTGGGGCTTAGATGTGTCCATTGACAGAACACTCCCTGCCGGTTGAAGCAACTACTCCTATTCTGGAAGAGCTCTGCTTCTGAAATCCTTTTTATAAATAGAATTCTACCTCTCTATTTTCCATTGTTCTTCCTACTTCAGTCACAACAGAATAAACCAGCACCATCCTCTGCTATGGTACAACCTTGGATTTCAGAGACAACTGTCACATTCCCCCCCACCATGTTTCTCTTTTCTATGCCTCAATTTCCTCTACTATTTTTTGTATGAAATATTTTCCACGTTCTTCAGCATCTTGGCCAAACTTCTCTAGATATATGGTGCTTGGGTAATAACCCCTTTAAAATCTGTCACTCAAACTATAGTTAAGAACAGCCAATGTTTGTGGAGCACTTAGAGTTGGATGCTAAGAACTACATATAAATTAACTCATTTAATCTTCACAAGAACCCTGGAAAACAAGTAATTTATAATCTCCCTTTTTAGAGAAAAATAAAGAGGCACAGACAGCTGGTAACTTGCTCACTTGTGTAGTAAGGGGAACATCTGAGTTTGAACATTGGCTTCCACATATTATGT
Organism: Arctocebus calabarensis; assembly: GCA_963573935.1. NCBI lineage: Eukaryota > Metazoa > Chordata > Mammalia > Primates > Lorisidae > Arctocebus > Arctocebus calabarensis. The sequence goes on along the minus strand of CAUYON010075515.1, from coordinate 9,148 downwards.
GGCCCTGTATGAGAAAGAACTACTCTCTTTCTTTGGACAGATGAGCACAGGAGAATGCTAAGCATTTCTTCTCATTAGTAGTTCCTGTATTTGGCACACTTTTGTTTCACTCTACTGCATAAGCCCAGTGGCTTCTTTCTGGATCTAGGTTTTTCCATATGTCATATGAAGGAATTTGGTAAGGTAGTTTCTAAAAGATTTTCATGGCAATAATATTTGATAGTTTAATGTCCTTGGAAGAGCAAGGGCAACCTAAAATGTCTGGCCTGCTCCCTATGCCAAAATATATGTTAATTTACCTGTGATTTAGACTTTCCAAGTCAGTTGAAAGCAATTTTCCTTCTAAGAAAATCATGTTTCAATCTTGGCAGTTGTTTCTATATAATGGGACATTTTAAAGACAAAAATCAGTTCTGGTGATCTGGTCAGATTTGTTTCAGGTCTGGTCTGCCATCTTCTCCACTCTTATTTAGTTCAGAGAGTATTTGCAACAGGGCTAATCTTTGTAAAACCCCCAATCCGATAGTTTATTCCAGTGATCAAAAATTAGGAATCCCCAATGTTTCCAGAATGGAGTCCAACTTTGTACCATGGTATCAAAGGCCATCAGTTCATGTTTCCAGTCCTTTCCTCCATTGTACATCTTTATCCACTATTGACTTTTTACTTGGTTCACAATTCTGCCTCTACTGGGAATGCCATTCATCCTTTCTCCCTGTTGAAACTCTACTGGTCTTTAAAGTCAGCATAGATGATGCTTCTTCAAAAGCTTCCATTCTTTCTTTAGTTAGATAACCTCTCACCTCCAAACTCCTGTGGCATTTAAACTGTGCTTCTCTTTCACAGCATTTACTCCAGTTTAATTATTGTAATAATTATTTGTGAAGAGGGAAAAGTATCATATTCATGTAACAGAGCTTCATTTTTGATCAACGTGAAGCTTGCTATAAGGTCCAACAGATAGCTGCTCTAATTATCTTGCATTATTTTTTAAATTTTTTTTCGAATACCCTTCTTGTATCTGGGAAAATATATATATATCTTGTATCTGGGAAAAAAAATAAATATTTTGCATCACAAATTTGGCTTCTCTAGAGAGCCAAGATCCAGTTCAGTAGCATTCTGGGGTTGCTCCTGGCTTTGCAGACCGCAGACTGGATCACACACTCTCTGCAGAGATTCGGTGTATTATTTCCATAAATCTCTTTTCTGCTTAAATTAAATGGAGGGATTTATTTGGTTGCAGCTAGGATTCCTAACTACTAAGAAGATTTTGATAGGATATTAAATGTGGTATTGCCTTGGAATTTCAGCAAAACCCTTAAAGGAGGAGAAGAACACAACAGGTGCACATCTGATGCAAGGTGCTGGGCCGCCTCCACCAGACTTGTGGAGAGACTGCAGGTGTGGTCCTGCCAGCATTTTTCAATACCCTCTTCCAAGCTGTATCAGAGGTGAAGGCTGGACCTGTAGGAGAGTGACAGATTCCTATGGAGCACTGTCTGCATCTCCAGGTGATTCTTCCCTCTTCTTGGTCTAGAGTAGAGAACCTTCGCATGAATCAAGCGAGCCCGTAAGCTCAGTGGGTAGGGTGCCAGCCACATACACTGAGGCTAGAGGGTTTGAACCCGGCCTGGGCCAGCTGAAATCAACAATGACAATTGCAACAAAAATATAGCCAGGCATTGTGGCAGGTGCCTGTAGTCCCAGTATTTGGGAGGCTGAGGCAAGACACTCGTTTAAGCCCAAGAGTTTGAGGTTGCTATTAGCTGTGACACCACAGCACTCTACCCAGGGCAACATAGTGAGACTCTGTCTTAAAAAAAAAAAAAAAATAGAAAAGAAAAAGAATCATGTGGGTTGGATATCTTGTTATCTCCCGTAGAGAGGATATAAGGGAAGTACCGTACTAACTCACTCCTTGTCTGAGCCTCCAAAGGGCATGATCCAAAGAGGCTCTTAAGTTTCTGCCCCTAAAGACTGCTACTAGATTGAAATGTGTGTGCATATATCCAATTCATTCAACCGATTTATAATCTCTATATACTGCTCATTCTGTCAGCCTCGGATCATCTTTTCATTGTCTTTATGGGGCCCTACATTTAAAAAATTCCTGGCATGTGTTATCGTAGCTAGTGATCTGGAATGAAGGACCCTCAAATCTGGCTGTAAAGATTTTGGCATTGGGAATGGAAGGAATAGTTGGAAAACTCTCTCTCCCTTCTCCCTGCTATCTCTCCATTTCCACCCCCTCCTCCCCATAGACATGGACTCTAGAAATTCTGAGAAAATCAAGCAAATATCTGAGTGTGCCCTGAGTTCCAGAGGCCACTAGCTCAGTGCCTGGCACAGGGTAGATGTATCTTTCCTCGAAAACATCCATTGTGTTTGATATCAGTATTTGTATCAGCAGCTGACAGCTTTTTAGCAGTCTACAATGATGATTAATGCTTGTGACTATCTGGCATTCAGTAACGTCATACTCCATTTTCACTGAGGCTGGCGAGGACAGGGATATTGCGTTTGTCTTACAAATTTGCTGGGGGAGAGCCAGAGTAAACATCTACTGAAGGTTCCGTTGGAGGCCAGCTCATTAGAATTTTAACCAATTTGCAAGAATAATCTCAATTAGCACAGCTCATTAGACTCTAATTGGACTTTAAGTTGTTCCTTTAACCTGTAGCCTTGATGGGACTCCCAGGGATGTGCTGCTGGGGGTGGATGTCTGCATGGATGTGTACACGTGGACATGCCAAAGAGTTAATTTTCCCACAGCAGGGTGGAGTAATCCAAAGAAAACAAACAAGGAATCAGACTGGCTTGACAAAAGCACTATATGCTTGTAAAAGGCAACAGGGCCCAGGTTTCAAAAACAAAAATTTTTTTTTAAACTTCTCTGTTATTATAGCTAAAAGATGCTGCTGATGCTAATCTGTGCTGAAGACTGATCAACAAAAATATCTCTGGGGAACAGCTACTGTTGGCTCCCTCCAGGCCAGCCCTGGGTAACCTTAGGATGACTTATTGGCATTAAACCCAAGGTCTGTCCTGGCCCTGGTCCTAGCTAGTCCCTGGTGCACCAATGGCAATGTCTAGGCACTTCTTCTCTCAGGAAGATCTTTGTAAAGTGTCCCCATTAACTCTTTCTAGGGATTGTGGTCCTCTTACTCCTACCACTTGTGAGGTGAGACAGTCTTTGAAATATGTTGATTTTGATTGTGAACTATATCACCTCAAGACTTGAGACACTCATGATCTATCTTCCTATGTGTTTGATTTCTAGTTCATAGATGTGGAAGAGAACCCAGGGGTCCCATCCAGCAGAACTCCCCATTTGCAATAGCATGGACAGGTGCCCATGGCCTCCACTTCCAGTAATGGGGTCCCACCCTATTTTCCTATGCATGCTGCTCACTTACTCATGTCTTAATTTCCAGAGCTACAGGGGATATACAGAATCCAGCTTTGGCCTGCTAGCCTTTTGGAAAGCATCTGTGACTTGCTTGAGTCTGCTCTTCTTCAGATGAAGAATTCACTCCTCCTTCAACTCTTCCTCAGGTGGTGCCATTCTGAGACCTTCACCCCGACCTGCAGCACTTCTCCACTTTGTTACCCTCTCACATTTATAGGGAAGGGCTGAAGGTGAAGAACAATCTCTCCACTTCTTCCTGTTCCAAGCACTGGCATAGAATAGAATTTAACCTTCATTGGCCTGGCCTTTATACCTCTTTTGGCATAGCCAGCTGTGGTACCTTTAGCTTTGTTTGGAAGTCCCATCAGACCTTTGTCCCATGACAAGCATCATGTAAATCCATTTCTCACAGCCTGGTCTTTTCCTTGCAGCAGCTCAGGGCTGTGAACCACCCAGTGGCAGGACCTTGTCTGGACTCTATTTCACTTTCTCTTGTTGATTTAGATGTTCTCTCTTTGTAACCACTCAAGAGTCAAGAAATGTGAACTGTCCAGAGCTGCCATCTGATGTCACCAGGAGTGGTCTTTGTTGTCCACCTATCATATGTAGTATACCATGTGCTAACTTTTATTCAGTTGGTGATTTTTCTTATCCCAGTGTCTCCAGCCCACTGAGTTTTGTGTTTTGACCTTGTTTTCTGCTCATATGAAAATTTCTCAAAAGTGAAGAGAGCTTCAAAGAGAATGAAAAATAATAATAAAATAAAAGATGTTCTTCAACTCTTTTTTTTCCTTCCTGTACTTTCTTTTCAGAAATTGAATAGTTCTCCCTTAAGAATCCAGTCATAGTATTTCAAATTTAAATATATTATTTATTTCTTTGTTACTTAGACTCTATGGAGGCTGGGAGTAGGGATGAGGAGAAATAAGTCAGCATGTTATAGGGAAAGCCTGCAGCTTCACAGCTAAGTGACCTGTGGGATCACTATGAGCCTGTGCTCAGAGGGGCTCCTCTCCTCCCCTCCCCCAATCTTGGCACATGACCTTACCTCGTGTCCACTATGAGTGAAATAAAGGAGTTTTTACCTCTGGTGATCTGTGAGTCTAAAAAGGAAAATGCAGAGGAAGGAAGCAGTGGGCCTGCCTGCATAGTGAATGGAATGGAAGCTTCACACAAGGTCTTTGGCTTTACCTGGTTCAGGCCTTCCATTGTATCTCAGAGGAAACTTAGTCCTCCGAGGGAAAATGGCCTCCTTGAGTCCCATGATGGGAGTAGATTCTTCTGTGAGTGTTTTCCCTTCCAAAGGAGCTCACAGGGAAGGTGATGGCCATAAATAGAGAGGTGGCCAGCGATGACAGGGAGAGTGAGAGCAGACTCTTCCTCTTGACTCTGGGCTCGCCTTTCTTTTGGTCTCTGAAACACACATACAATCTCTCTCTCTCTCTCTTTCTCATCATTGAGCAGGTTTTGTGCAAAGCTTCTAGTGATAAATACAAACCAGCCAGAGTCCAGGGTAGGAAATTGAACCCAGTGCTGGAGGAGAACATGGACACCTGCTGAGCCCAGGCCATCCTTGTTGACTCCCTTTGTGTATACTGTCCCCTTCCAGTGCCACCCTGTCCTGTTCCTTCCTGCAAGCCTCTGGTTCTAACCCTGCTATTCCCAAATGCCCACCCCTCCCCCCACGTCCCTTGTTTCCCTTGGCAACTCTTCACTCAGAAATTTGCAGTCCCCCAAAGCTGCATATTTGATGTCATGTGCACATTCCCAGTTTACTTGGTATCTATTCTCAGTTCGAGAAGACTCAGGCCTCCTTCTTGGTGGTGTGCTGGGGCTCAGGTGACAGGGGATGAGGGTGAGGAAGCTTCTTTGCAGTTCATTTCTTCTTCCAACCAAGGTATTAGATTGCCTGAGCTCATGAGTTGAAGACCAGCCTGAGCAAGAGCAAGACCCTGTCTCTAAAAAATAGCCAGGTGTTGTGGCGGGTGCCTGTAGTTCCGGCTGCTGGGGAGGCTGAGGCAAGAGGATCATTTGAACCCAAGAGTCTGAGGTGGCTGTGAGCTAAGATGCCATGGCACTCTACTGCGGGTGACCAAGAACGATTATGTGTCAAAAAAACCAAGCACAGCTTCAAACATAAAGCAAAGATAAGCCTCCTGCTGTAAACTCTCTCTGGATCACTGTTTTAGCTTTATCTCTCTCTCTCCCTCTGTCTACTTTCAACAGTATTTTTAACCTTTTTTTGAAGTATTTTTTTTTTTAATTTTGGATTAATATGAGGGTACAAATGATTAGGTTGCATTGTCTGTGTTTGTTAGGTAAAGTCCCGATTGTGCTTGTGCCTCTCACCCAGGAGGTGTGCCATGTAGCCTTACATTGTGCCTGTTAGGTGGGAGCTTACCATTCCCAATTCCTCCTCCCTTCTTCCCCTCCCTCCTCCCTTCTTTCCCTTCCCTCACCCCCTCTTCCCTCCACTTGAATTTAATTGAGTTTTTCTCTTGTGTGGGCATGTATTTGTTCATTTACAGGCTTCATTCATATCTCTGTTGCAAGAGTAATTTCGACTGCATAATTCTAAAACACTCTTTTCTACCAGGCCCCTATTCACACTCCTCCAATAAGGCCCATGAGCTCACCTCTTCATGGCACCTGGGACCAGCTGCCCGCAGTTTGGTGGAGGGACTCCAGCTTCACTGCACTTCTGACTTCTGGAACATGCTGTGCAGATTTCACCACAGTGCTTCTGTCACAAACCACTCCCCCCTGACTTTTTCAGCAGACTTCCCCATGGAGCCTTCTTTGACCATAAGTGCTATTGCTGGGGTTCACTCTCACTATCTTACCATGTATGGCTCACTTATAATCATGTTGGTTTCTTTCAATGTCATCATGACTAATTTGGTTAATGTTTGTGTCCCTTGCTAAATTAATACACTAATTATGAAAATTTAGTAAGAGTTTGCAATTTCCTAGGGGCTTTATGTTATGTTTGCAATAACTCTAAGAAGTAAATGTTATTATTATCCTTCTCATTCTACAGAAGAGAAAACTGAATCATAAAGTGATTAATCCATTTGTTCAAGGTCACCTGGCTTACAGGTACCAGAGTTGATAATCAGACCAGACAGATGACTTGGCTCCAAGTTCTATTCATGTCTATGTGGTCCCCTGTAATGATGAAGGCTGTGGCTTAACATCATATCCTCTATGCCTATCCTGCAGTTCCTAACAGGTCCTCAGTAAATGCACATTGACTCACGAGAGTTGACCAATTGTTTTTTCTAATTTTAGGGGTTTTCTGCTCCTTGTTGTAGGGAAGGGGACAGATATGCATATAAAATAATTTTGGTGGTTACAACTCTGTCTTCAAAGATCTGGTACCTTTCTAGGCAGACCACAGAAGCACCCAAGGAATAGCGCTGACAATAGGGCTGTGATTCCAGCATCTTATGCTGCAGACTTTCAGTCACTATGTCTTATCCCATCTATGCTCTACCTGAGTGCCAATGGAAAACAGCCCTGCAATAACACTTCTGATGAAACCCAGCCCAAGAATCATGGAAAGTGATGGTGAAGGAGACAGCCCAGTAGACATTTTTCATTTCAGATGTGGTTAAGGGCAGAGTTCCTTCTTCATTGTTCTAAGCTTTGGCCCCATGGTGAGTAAGAAGGATGACTCATCAGTAATCTTCCTATTTTCACCATTACAACTATTCTATCCAGTCTAGTTTCCTTTGCTATGGAAGATGAACTGCAGCCATGTTGAGTTTGTTCATGTTTAAAGCAGAGGCTAGAGAGGTAGAGTCTAAAGATGGTCCCCTAGGAAATACATACTTGATTTATGGTCTATTGCAGAGGTTAAGGACAAGGGGTTCTAAGAACACCCTACTTTATTTAATTAATTTCTATGCAAAGAATATTCAACCAGGCTCTGGAAGCAGCTGTTGTGGATACGGGGAAGAATAAGGCAAAGTTACTTCCCTGGGTGTGTTATGTGGGGCCACAATTTATATCTACCATGTTACCAGGCTGTCTGTGCTGAGTTAATCCAGTTGACTGTGTTAGAAGGTCCTTTAAAAGAAATGCCTTTTGAGTTCTGCCTAGGAGGATCTAGAAGACTGATAAGAAGAGATAGTGAAATACATATACCACAGATTGTTAACCCATTCCTGGGTTGGTGGGTGGTTAGGTTGTTTCCATGTTTTGGCAATTGTAAATTGAGGTACGATAATTCAGCCATTAAAAAATATGGAGACTTTACAGCTTTTGTATTAACCTGGATGGAGGTGGAACGCATTCTTCTTAATAAAGCATCCCAAGAATGGAGAAGCAACAATCCAATGTACTCAATTCTAATATGAAAGCAGTAGATGATCTAATACAAGGGGTAGGGTAGGGTAATGAGGGATTAGGGAGAGGGGAGCAGAGAGGGAGATGGGGAGTCTTAGTGTATGGCACACCTCTTGGGGGCAGGACACAGTTACAACAGGGACTTTACTTAACATCCGCAATCAGTGTATCCTAAGACTTTATACTCTCAGTGAATCCCAAACAATTGAAAAAAAAAAAAAGAGAGAGAGTGAAAGGATAGTGTAAGTGGGGGAGTCAACCAGGCTCTGAAAGATCAAGGTGGTTTTGAGGCACCAGAAGGCACTGGTCTGGGGTGGATGGCACATCAGATTTTGCAAGAAGGCCTGATAGGTACTACACGATGCAGAAAAAGGAGGATGGAGCTACACCAAAGAGGGACGTTATACTTTAACCAATGGAGGGAGACGAGGCAGGGGGGAGGAGTTTTTCCCTCCCTATCTTCTGGAGATCTAGTCATGATCAAAACTCTTCCCTCTAATTCACCTTCCCTGACCCCAACTTGGGAAGTCCCCTTTCCTGTTAATCTTGTCTTCTACTGTTAAAGTTATAGGAGTCGATTCCTGCATACGTCATTCACGAGTAAAGTCCTGGAACCCTTCATGAGTAAAGTCTGGGAACCCTCCATCTTCTACAGTGGCAGGCAATGAAGACAGCCAACCACAGATCACCTACACTTGTGAGCCAAAAGAAAGTTTGAAGTTATTATTTAGGAAACAGCAAGAAAAACCCTAATATGGTTTTCTTTTAGCATCATTGAAAAGGTGCTTCTGATCTGATGCTATTCTACCTTTGCCTATTACTAATTACACTGATCAGATTTATGTTTTCCAGAAATGTCATCAAGCCACACACAATAAAGATGGTTTCAGGCCATGAACCCCTGTATCACTCTCCCTCTGGAAAAACCCTAACTGCCCCCTTCTATCATCACCTAATTCAGCAGGAAGCAGTTAGATCGAGTCTTCGCCCCTTTTCCCTAACAGCAGTTGGAGTTTCTACTCAGAGAGGGAGAATTGATGCAGGACAATTGGCGCCCTAGCCAGCTCAGTGGGGCTGGCAGACCTGCTGCCTCCTCCTTGGTAGTGTCAGTGGTGTGGCAGCCAGCTGAAGAGCCAGCAGGCTGGATGACAGGCAAGGAGGGGGACCTCCAACCTCCACCGGAGGCTCCAATTGCCAAAAAGGCTGGACAACTGCTGAGGAGACACCTATGCCTTGGTGTCTCCTTCACTTCACACTTAGGACTAAATGTGGAACCCCCATTTCCTATGCCTAGGTCAATTTCTTGTGAATTTCCTAAGCCTCAATTCCATGAATGGACTGTATCCATTCATTGATACATTCATTCACCTTGCCCCTGGCGGAAGG
>CAUYON010075512.1:0-16608 GCA_963573935.1 Arctocebus calabarensis | reverse complement strand
AGAGTATCAATGTCTTTATATAGTGATCAAGAAAATGCCATGAAGGATATCTGTAACAGTACGATGAAAACATTTCTGAATGTATATGAATCATGCCCTATGATTGCACCAATGTACAGAATTATGATTCAATAAAATTATAAAAAAAAAAAAAAAAAGAAAATGACATGTGTAATCTACCATGTTTATTTGACTCTGAAAGCACCCCCTGAACTTAGTCAACACTACAAATTTTATTAAAACTTTTAATTTGTTTATTTGTTTATATATGTATCATTTTTAAGTGGCAATTATAGTATTTCTTACTATATGAGTTTTACAATGAGAAATGGTAACAAAAGAATGAAATAATCAAGGCATTTGTATGAACCTATACATCATTATTTTTCTTCATTAACTTTTCTTTACTGACATGGAGGTAGAAACCAAAAATAAATAAATGTGACCTGATCAAGCTAAAAAGCACAGCTAAGGACACAACTAAATCAGCAACATTCAGAATAGGAGAAGGTATTTTGCATGTTATGAGTCTCACAAAGGGCTAACAACGAGAATCTACAGAGAACTTAAAACTAATCAATATTAAAAGAGCAAACACACCATTTGTCATTGGGCAAGAGACATGAACAGAAACTTCTCTCAAGAAGACAGACCAATGGCCAAAACAAACACATGAAAAAATGCGCATCATCTTTAAGCAGCAGAGAAAGGCAAATCAAAACTACCTTGAGATATCACCTAACCTTAGTTAAGAATAGCCCACATCTCAAAGTCCCCAAGCTGCAAATGAGGCACAGGTGTGGATAGAAAGGAACACTTCTACACTGTTGGTAGAATTGCAAATTAAGATAGTACAGAAATATGGAGACTCCTTAAAAAGCTAAAAGTAGATCTTCCATTTGATTCCATAATACTATTACTAGGTATCTACCTGGAGAAAAAAAAACCATCATTTTATCTTAAAGTCTTTTGTATTGGAATGTTTGTAGCAGCTCAATTCACAATCACCAAGATGTGGAAATAACCAAAGTGGTCATCAACCCATAAATGGATAAAAGAACTTTGGTAAATGTATACCATGGAATGCTATTCATCTATAAAAAAAGATGGATTTTGTATAATATTTTGTATTTCACAGGATGGATCTGGAGAACATCCTCCTAAGTCAAGTGTCACAAGAATGGAAAAGCCAGCATCCCATGTCCTCAGTACTAAGCTGATATTAGTAGATGAGCAACTATATACCTGCACAAGAGGAAAACACAATTAAATTCAAGAAGGGGATGAGGAGCAGGCTGATTTCGGTAAGCTCACGCCTAACATAGGACACAACGTAGGGGTATGTAGCCCACCTCCTAGGTGAAGGGGTCACCTACAATTTGGACTCTATCTAAAAAAATGCAAACAATATAACCTAAATACATGTTCCCTTCCTTTAATCTGAAATACAAAAGCAAATAAATTTAATAAAAATATAGCAACATTTAAAGTGTCCCATTGGAATATAAGCTAATCAATGAAAGTTTAAGAATTTTGCTTTGAATATTTGCATTGACCTGGGTTTTCAGATTTAAATAATCTCTGCACACTGCATTCACTAGAGCTACAGATTTAGGCTCAAATGTTGGTTACTTGTTATATGTGGTTCTGGGACAAATTCCTAACCTTAATTTTCTTATGTGCAAAATATTAATAATGTAAAATCTTCAGGACCTTCATAATGATACTAAGTTAATAATACACTTAATGCATTTGGTACAGAGAGTAGTACTAACTGTGTATATCTTATTCTTATTCAAAACATATGCAAACTAGGGGCAAAGTCTGACATTAAGGAATTGTTAAGCAGTTACTTTTCCTTAGTATATTTTTGTATTATTTACTGTTTTTTTTTAATTTATTTTACCTCTTTTCTTTTCTTTTTTTTTTTTTTTTTATTAAATCACAGCTGCGTACGTTAGTGCAATCAAGGGGTACAATGTGCTGGTTTCATATACAAACTGAAATGTTTTCATCAAATTGTTTAACATGGCCTTCATGGCATTTTCTTTCTTTCCTTTTTTTTCCCAGTGGTAAGACAGAATTTATTTATAGAAAAGAATACAGAAAACACTAAAGCTCCTGGTAGAGACAGAGAACTCAAGTGGGGAGAGAAAAGCTCTCTCCGCTTCTCTCCCGGTCTTTCCCCGTCTCCCCCTTTCGGCTCTTAGTCTCGGGGTATCTATAGGCGCATGGGTTCCTTGGCCAGGAAAGGAATGAACACAGTCCCTTCCGCTGGGGGCAAGATGAATGAATCTATCAATGAACGAACACAGTCCCTTCCACCAGGGCAAAGTGAATGAATGTATCAATGAATGGACACAATCGATTCATGAAATTGAGGCCTAGGACATTCACATGAAATTGACCTAGGCATAGGAAATGAGGGTTCCACATCTAGTCCTAAATGTAAAGAGAAGGAGACACCAAGGCACAGGTGTCTCCTCCGCAGAAGTCCAGCCTTTTTGGCTATTGGAGCCTCCGGTGGGGTTGGAGGTCCCCCTCCTTGCCTGTCATCCAGTCCACTGGTTCTTTAATTTACTGTTGTTAATGACAAGTATATTTATATTCAGTCACATTTCTATAATACTTGTAAAAGACACATTTATGAAGTAACAGTAAAGATACATGCTTACAGAAGATGGAGAGAATGTTGTGAATATTTAAAAAATATTAAATAATTATTCAATCCCATAAAGTTAATCCTGTTAAATGTATTTATTTTTCTGGAGGGGTCACCATTAAGAGAATCTCAGTGAGATAAGATTTCTCAGATTGAAGTTGAATCTGAATGAGCTGACTCACCAAATTTGACTTTGACTGCCCTTTTGAAAGGACTATTCATTATCAGTCCATATTCATGAAGCAATCCAATTTAATCCTGATAAAAGGAAAGCTAAATTCTCAAATGAAGAAGAAACCAGATTGCTGATAAGAATACTTGGATATGGAAAATGAAATATTTTTTCTAGTGAACAGTGCAATTCTTAGTGTCTTTCAATACTTAATTAAGCTACCTTAGTCTTTACATTAGTTATATAACACATATTTGTATACAAGCTAAAAAAAGCAGCTTTCCAATTATTACATGCTCTTATTTTTTTTAAAAAATAATGAACTTACAAACCCATTAATTTTCAATATCCCTGAGGAGCAATGATTTTTTGAGTACATATACACTTTGGGGTATTTATGTGACCTATAATTCCTATAAAACATCAATATGAACTCCAAAATTAGTAATTCATTCTTAGTGTCATGAACAATTTATATTCCCCAAGCTCTGTACCTTCTCAAACAGAAATGCCTTGGGAAAAAGGCAATTATCTTGACAAAATCTTTGTACACTTTGAAATTAGTAATTTGTTCCTGTCATATTCTTTACAATGGCTAAAGAGATTAGTAGACATAAAATTAGCATCAAAAATGATGGAAATATTTTTATGAGAAATTCAGGAAACCAACTACTTATGTTTGTGTATAAAGAACATTTTATAATGAAAATGTTCAATGTAAGTATGTGGGAATGAATTTTGATGAATGGGAAAACAGTCAGAACTACATCAGAGCTACTTGCAAACAAGGTGTATGTGTGTGTGTTTAAGATCTTTTACACTAGCATTTGGATTGTATCCACTTATTTTTGACCACCTTGTGTATCTGACATTTAGGCATATTTTCAACTCTACTTTTAATATTAACTTGGATTACTTTTTTATATATCCTGCTACGATATTCAGTGCATAGATTAATCTAACTTTTCAAAGTACATATAGGCAAATTACATTTTTAGGAATCTTTTTTGTTATAAACATTAGTTAAAATTGATAAAAATCTTTAAAGTCTAATTAAATGAAACATATATGAGAGAACCAAAAAATAAACATAGATATTGGAAAGTTATAAAGAATTTTAAAATAATAGTCAAGCAATGCTAGTCAAAAATCAAAAAACTTGGAATAAAATATACATTTTACTAAAATATCAGTATTGATAATTGAGAAACATGAATTATAAGGCTATAATTTATCTTTATTTTGAGTAAATAGTTTCAAGCTTTATATACTTAAGCATATTATTTCTCCTGGTTGAGTCTTTGAGCTCCTGAACAGACCAATTTCAAGCACTGAGATTACAGAAACAATCAAAAATCTTCCAACCAAAAAATGCCCTGGTCCTGATGGCTTCACACCAGAATTCTATCAAACCTTCAAGGAAGAGCTTATTCCCATACTGCAGTTAGAACTCCAGTGAGAATGGCCCACATCACAAAATCTCAAAACTGCAGATGCTGGCGTGGTTGTGGAGAGAAGGGAACACTTTTACACTGCTTGTGGGACTGCAAACTGATACAACCTTTTTGGAAGGAGGTATGGAGAACTCTCAAAGAACTCAAGCTAGACCTCCCATTTGATCCTGCAATCCCATTACTGGGCATCTACCCAGAAGGAAAAAAATCCTTTATCATAAGGACACTTGCACTAGACTGTTTATAGCAGCTCAATTTACGATCGCCAAAATGTGGAAACAGCCTAAATGCCCACCAACCCAGGAATGGATTAACAAGCTATGGTATACGTAGCCCAACTGTGAAATACTATTCAGTCATTAAAAAAGGGAGACTTTACAGCCTTTGTATTAACCTGGATGGAAGTGAAACACATTATTCTTAGTAAAGCATCACAAGAATGGAGAAGCATGAATCCCAGGTACTCAAGTTTGATATGAGGATAATAGTGACAATTATTGACATGTTAGGGGTAAGGGAAGGGGAGAGCAGAGAGAGAGAATGAGGGACGGGTGGGAAAAGGAAGAGCAGAGAGAGGGAAGGAGCAGGGTGGGGGTGGGGTCTTGGTGTGTGCCACACCTTTTGGGGGCAAAACACAATTGTAAGAGGGACTTTACCCAACAAATGCAACAGTGTAACATGGTTTCTTGTACCCTCAAGGAATCCCCAACAATAAACACAAAACAAAACAAAAACTAGCCGAGCATCATGACGGGTACCTCTACTCCCAGCTACTCCAGAGGCTAAGGCAAGAGAATGCCTTGAACCCAAGAGGTCGAGGTTGCTGTGAGCTATGATGCCACAGCACTCTACTGAAGGCAACAAAGTGAGAGTCTGTCTCAAAAAATAAACAACAAAAAAAGCGTCCTGCTGTTAGGTATTTTACCTCAATATATACTGAATTACCAAACATGAGCAAAAAGTACTGGTTTTTAGAAAACAAAACTCTAGACATTTTCAACTATTTTACTTTGATTCTGATAGTTAATTTCTCTAAATATTACAAAATGTATAAGGCTTATTTAATCTTCCACTCAAATATCAAAATCTATTTACCGAAGCCAGTCATATTTTACAAAGAGTTGTAATTTGAAAAGAATAATTTGTTCTGGCCTTTATTATGTCTATTATAGGAAAATAAGTAACAGAAGATCTATCTCAGAAGCACATTTCTTGGAGCTAACATCCCATGATAATCCCATTTTAATTAGGACCAAAATCTGCTTATGATGAAATGCTCCCTCAAGAAACAAAACTCTTCAGGGGTCACTCAGTAATAAAATAACAAAAGAAGCATGAAGCAAGGTTAACATTTTTGAATTTTTTTAAATGAAGTATAAATTGAAAAAAAGGATAGAATCATACCTGTTCTTATTTGTTTTCTATATCCACAATTGCTGTCAAACCTAATGATAATTCTTACAGATTGTTGAATAATTTTGTTTGTTGGTTTGCTTTGTTTTTATTAGAAAACAAAATAAAATTTTAAGGTTTTTGTAAAGTTCTTTAATCAAAAGATACATTATGAAGTTAGAAAATATATAAAAGTTTAAAATAGTGTCAAACTGGCCCATGGCTAAAATAACAAACATACAGGCTTTGAATTAAATAAAGACAAATT
Organism: Arctocebus calabarensis; assembly: GCA_963573935.1. Classification (NCBI taxonomy): domain Eukaryota; kingdom Metazoa; phylum Chordata; class Mammalia; order Primates; family Lorisidae; genus Arctocebus; species Arctocebus calabarensis. The sequence goes on along the minus strand of CAUYON010075512.1, from coordinate 10,660 downwards.
CATTTCTCACGGTCCTAAAATTCAAGAGGTACGAAAAAGGGTTACCATAGAATCTGTGACCTTAATAACCTCTGAAAAACTTAAGTGACTATAACAATAGTCTTAGTGGAACTCAGGATTCTAAATGAGTTCTGAGAAAATACATTGAAGAGGCATTAGCAACAGGAAAATAATTTGTTCCTCTGTTGACATCTTTGGAACTAAAAGCAAATGCATCTGATTTTTTTTCTTTAAATGCAGTAATGGACTTCAACTCTCTCTACTTGTACTGGAGTTATTGTGATAGTAGATCCTCCTTGCGCATATGAAGATGTGTACCTCAACCTTAGACTGACATCTGTGGAACTTTGCTTGTGCCTTGGGAAACACTGGTTCCCCTCTTCTGCCACCCCTGGCTGCTCCACTAAGCGAAGTGGATGCCTGATAACCGAGCATCAAACTGGTAAGAGAACAGGCTTATTTTGGTTGGGATGCAAGATAATATGGATTGTAGATCTGAAGAAAACCTTGAATGGTTTTCTGACTATTTATCTTTTTGTGTTGAAAGATAGAAACCACCCATTATAGGCAACTGACCGCTGTGTGGCAATCCATTCTAAAGTCTTGGTCTGAAAAGTCCAGAAAATTGAGTTCCAATGCTGGATTAGCACTACTTAATTCCCTGACGCATCCCAAGCTGGGCTTCAACTTCTTTATCTGAAACTGGGCAGACCGTAGTCATACTTGTTTTCCTGAAGTCCATTCTGTTGGGGGCTACGCAGCCACACACAAACACTTTCTCCTCTTCTTCCTCCTCCTCTCTTCCTAAGATAAAGACACAAAGGATCTGGCTACCCCACCACCCTGAGAAGTTTCACCAAAAGACCCTCACTTTCCAAACATGCTATGGAACGTGCCCACTCCCTGCAGACCCACTGCCCACGTGGGTTACCCTCCCCTTTGAATAAACCTGGCCTGAACATCTCTCCGCAGCCTCATGCCTGGGCACCATCATTTACACCGTTCACATTCCACACAAAATCTGCACCTGTAGGAAATTATACAGAACACCTCTCTTTATTTATTTTTTACAACTCTTTATTTTAAAATAAAGAGATTCCCCAAAAGGTAGCAAAATCCTAGGAGGGAAGGGAGGAGTAAATGACGCCTCTGGACGGGGCTCAGTGAGCCACCTGCGGACCGAATCCAGCCTGCTGCCTGTTTTCTCAAGAGCGAAGAACGATTTTTATGTTTGAACAGATTTTTCTTTTGCGACACATGGAAACTACAGGAAAATCAAACGTCAATGTCCATAAATAGAGTTTTATTGGAACACAACCACGTTCAATCATTTCTGTACCGTCCGTGGACGCTTTCATACCACAATAGCAGTTTAGGAGTTGTGACAGGCCTGCAGAGCCTAAAATATTTACTATCTGTGTTTACAGAGAGAGTGTGCCAGTCCTTCCTACAAAATATGCAAGGTAGAAATGTCCAATAGACAGAATTTAGATTTTGGAAATATCCACAAGGAGCAATAGTTGAAAATGTTGAGGTAGATGAAGTTAAGGAAGAGATAAGAGAAAGGAAGGCTGGAGGAAGGCTGGGAGAAGATCACTTCCAAGAAGTTGGGAGGAGAGGGAAGACAGAGAAGACAAGTAAAAGCACAGAGTGTCTCCGGAAAGCCGCGCAAACAGCAAACTCAAGATGAGCTGGTGAGGCTAATTTGGTGGCTCTAGTGCTAATCCTAGCATTCTGGAAGGCAGGTGAGAGGATCACTTGAGCTTGGGAATTTGAGACCAGCCTGAGCAAGAGCAAGACCCCACCTCTACGAAACATAACAAAACTAGCCAGACATTGTGGTGGGCACCTATAGTTTCAGCTACTGGGGAGGCTGAGGCAGGAGGATAACTTGAACCCAGAAGTTTGAGGTTGCTGTGAGATAGGCTGAGGCCAGGGCAGTCTAACCTAGGGTAACAGAGTGAGATGAGACTCTGTCTTCAAAAAAAAGATGAGTTAGTGAGTACAAGCGAATATCTGGGAGAGATGAAGTAAATTGAATAGTAAAACAAAGTGAATTACATTCGATGATGGTTAGAGGTCGTTGATTGCCTCTGAGAAAGTTTCAATTTCTATGAAACAAGGGGGCAGGCACTGGCCAATTTTCAGGAGATACACCAGTGAACCCTGGAAAGGAAACTAAGAAGATAATCACCTGAAGGGATCACAAAACCCAGGGCGGTTTCTTGTTTGCTGCTTCTTCGTTGTTTTTTGAGGGAGGGTCCTGAGAGTTTACTGGCCTGGCAAAATCATTCAGGAGGTAGAGATGAAACAAGGGGGCAGAGCAGAGCACATGTGAGGGAAAGGAACGGAGCAAAGGCCCAAGAGATGACCAGGGTGAACATAGAGGGGATACCGCTTCCCTCCAACACAACGAGTAAGAAGGAAGGGGCTGAAAGTACAAAGAAAACTTGAGGGCGGCGCCTGTGGCTCAGCGAGTAGGGTGCCGGCCCCGCATACCAAGGGTGGCAGGTTCAAACCCCACTCCGGCCAAACTGCAACAAAAAATAGCCAGGCACTATGGCAGGTGTCTGTAGTCTCAGCTACTCGGGAGGCTGAGGCAAGAGAATCGCCTAAGCGATTGGAGCTGGAGGTTGCTGTGAGCTGCGACACCATAGCACTCTACCCAGGGTGACAAAGTGAGACTCTATCTCAAAAAAAAGCAAAGAAAACTTTAGAGGGTACCTAGACAAGGGTGTAGTGACATAAATGGCAAGGTCAGGTCAGGAGGGTTAGCCAGTGACCACCCCAGGTTTGAGAGGACTGCTGAGGAGAGTAGCACTTGAAATGATGTTGTAACCTTTCCCCAAAATGTGGTTGGTTGCCTAGGTGTGGAAACAGAAAAGAAAGTAGAAATGATCAGGAACTGGAATTAGGGCAGCAGATTCCAGAAAAGTTGTAAGGGTGGAATGATGAGGGTTCAAGAAGACAGGGTAGAAAGGACTTGTCCTTGCTGGAGTAAAGTAAACTAACAGAAGGTGATTAACTAAGACTAGAAAAAGGAGGGGAGACAGGAAAGAAGGCAAAGCACCCCTTCTGTCAGCAGGAGGACGAAAGCTAGAAATCGGTGAAGATACATTCAAAAAGGAGGACCTCTGTCATCACCACCATCAAATGTAACGTCTTGGAGTGTTGACGATGCGGTTCAAGGCCTGGCCATTCGGGTGGGTGCCAGGGGGATTTCAGAAGGACTCTGAAGATGCAGCTCTCGGAATGTTTGCCTGACCCTGGAAGACCCCCGTTCCTAGGGTAGGTGTCATGGATGCCACCGGCGGTCCTGCGGTGGAGGGTGTTCAGAGAACAGACGGTTATGTCTGAACTGTTGTCAATGGGAATAGATGACAAAGAAAAGCCTTCCCCAGGGCATCTTAAATTAGACCTAAGGGGTTTAGCTGAAACTGAGTAGCCCTTTGGAATGGAGCTGAACAAAGACTCAGCTCATTGACTTTGGCTCACTGGGCTCCCTTTGCCTCCCTCCCAGGGAAACTGAGATTGAATGAATAACAGCTGTGAAATATTCCCTTGAGGAGAAGACTCCTCCACAGTAATGAAAACTAAATGCTTTTTTTACAACTTAAGTGAATGACTTGCTTCCTCCAAAATGCCTCAGAATGAATGGTGTAAGAAAGAATGACATTTCCCTAAAATGTTACACATTAATATTCATTTATAATAGAATCATGAATGTCTACAAATTTCATTGATTGAAAATAATTTGCATAAACAGTCGAGGAGGAATAGTGGGAGGGAAGTTAATAAATAACCTGAAGTATTTCATTATTTGAAGTACCTAGGTGTTAATTATTTACTATAACATATATCAAGCACATTGAATAAATACTGATTTTTATGGTCATTTGAAATGAAAAACATCTTGCTTTCTCTGATCCTATTTCACCCCTCCTCCTGCTCCTCCTTGCCCCAATTTCCCCAATTCTTGCTGCCCCCTAAATATTTCTTTCAGCAATTCAACAAAACAGGCTGGAAAAAAATTCACATATTCCAGAAAGCAGCTAATCTCTTGGTCTTCATGACACAAGAATACTAGCTCTCCCACAGAGAAACAAATTGGATGACAATTTTAGGATAATTGAATTGCTTGATGCTTTTCAAGTTGTTAGAAAATCAGTGCTGTGAAAAACCAATCTTTTCCAGCGCTACCTGTAGCGTCCTGGGATGGGAGATTTTCTGTTTACCCATTAGAAACAAAACACAGAGCAAGGATTTGCAGATTTGTGGGTAGTTTGTGTTACACAATGGCTGTGAAAATGAACACCTGGTAAACTAAATTAAAACTGAGTTGCTCGAATTTTCAATAAGTCAGATATCATAGTGACAAAAGTCTGTACAAAAGAGACCTGAAGATCCTCATTTTAAATCCTTTCAGGACCCAGTAGTTATCTTTTTTGGCTGAAGGTGGGGTGGTAGGGCTTTGCGGTATGAAATAATTGATAATTATAACAAACACGGTGGTTGATAATAACAGAAGTGATTAAGACAAGGAAAATATCTAGGTGGAGACCAGTCATGGATCTAAATAGAAACTGAATGACCTGGGTCTCTGGTTCTCAAACTTGAATGAGCTTCAGAATCACCTGAGGGCTTGTTAAACCACCAACTGCTGGATCCCACCTGCAGAGCTTCTGAGTCACTGTGCCTGAGTGGGGCCTGGGAGTTTCCCTCCCTGACAAGTTCCTAGGAGATGCTGATGTTGCTGGTTCTGGGACCACACTTTAGGGAACGATCTAGAGACAGAATAGTTCAATAAGAAAGGCATTGATCTGTAAAGTGGAAATGGTAAAAATATATTGAAAAAATAAAAGGTCTTAAGGACACTCTCTTGGGGAGAGATAGAAGAAGCTAACTTACTGAAGGGAATTAAAGGAAAGAAGAAACTCATAGAAGACTGTGAGGTGATCACTACATCACCTAAAATAATAGAAGGGGAAGGCGGAGTGTCAATGAACACCAAGCCCCGTGCTAGGCATCTTACATGCACAGTTTTGCCATGTTGATAAAATAAAGACAACTCCCAGGTAGGGAACCAGAAGAAGCACAAAAACTTGACAAATACGAGAGGAGATGATGACCATAGTAAAATACTTTCCAAGGTCAACATGGTTAAAAAGTGGTCATGAGTCCTAAGTCACATAAGAGATAGACAAAGACTAGGACAGATGGCAATCAAAACACTATACAGCACTTACTACTGATTCAGACTGGGAGGGAAACAGTGGCTCCGGAGTGTAGCAACTGTGAACTTCCAGTCACTGCCTCTGGGAAATAACTTATCCATGAGTTCCCCAGCCCAGACGGACACACGCTTCCTCCTGCAGGGGCCTTCCCTTTGTAAAACTTCCAATGTGAAAGAGAAAACACAGACATCTGTTTCTCTGTGGCCATTCCTCCAGCAAGAACAGCATGGCAGGGTCGAGCTGTGCAAGCCTAGCTTAGTCTCTTCAAGTTCACCAACCAAATAATCTGCTCGTCATTTTCTGAGCAGAGTGGCAAAGGAGTGAAGAGATCAGGAGCCTTACACTGAATTCTCTCGATACACGGCAACATCAGAGGCTGGGAATAAATATCTTCCCCTTACCAGTAGGAGAACAGCAGGCTGTTTGACTCTAAAACCTGCTCCTTTGATTCTGTTCCTTCTAGGAAGAAAATGCATTGGAGATTAAGTAGGGTATGGTATTTGAAAAGCTAGAATCCTTTACTAGGAAGATGCTGATGAAAGAACCACATACTGTGTCTCAGTTATGTGGTAACCTGAATAGCTGGTGCTCTATTCACTGCCTGTGAGGCTGAATGCTGAAATTGGACCTGGCCAGTGGCTGGGTCAATGTCCCATGGGGAGGCAGATTGATCTAAATACGTGGCTTCCCAGTCTACTCCCCTCTATTTGTGAACATTTTGCAGTCAGAGGGTGAAATGACCAGTTTTCATTTTCAATGTTCTCATGTTCATTAGTTTCTTCTTTAGGAAAATGGCTCAGATTGACATTTGGACACATTCAAAAAGGGAAGAAGGAAAACTTTAGAGCAGGATCATTCTGTTCAAACAGAATGTGCAGTCAGGCTAATATTTCCAGCGGTCCAACTTGCCCCAGTCGCAATCCACAATCCATCCCTTCGTGAAAGGTTTGTACTCCAGTTTCCATAGAGGTTGAGAGTCCTTTCCACCTCTTTCGGGCCCACCATAGCAGTGCCAGCCTGAGCCCCGAGAGCGCCATCGATTTATAAAAGCGGGATGAAGGCCAGACTACATCTCAGGGAGAGCTCTCACCACGTGATTTTCTTTTTCTTTTTTTTTTTTTTGAGACAGAGCCTCAAGCTGTCACCCTGGACGGAGTATTATGGCAGCACAGTTCACAACAACCTCCAATTCCTGGGCTCAAGCGAGTCTCTTGCCTCCGCCTCCCACGTAGCTGGGACTACAGGCGCCCGCCACAAAGCCCGGCCGTTTTTTGGTTGCAGCTGTCATTGTTGTTTGGTGGGCCCAGGCTGGATTCGAACCCGCCAGCTCAGGTGTATGTAGCTAGTGCCTTAGCCCGTTGAGTCACAGGCGCCGAGCCTCACCACGTGATTTTCTAATCTACTCCTGGCTCAGTAGAGCTCCTCCTTGACACAGTGAAAGTTTGTCAAATTGACAGAGTGAAAGTTCATCAAATTGGACATCCATCGTTCAGGCGCCCCAGGAGGCACATTGTTTTTTTTGAGACAGAGCCTCAAGCTGTCACCCTGGATAGAGTGCTGTGACATCACAGCTCACAGCAACCTCCAATTCCTGGGCTCAAGTGAGTCTCCTGCCTCAGCCTCCCAAGTAGCTGGGACTGCAGGTGCCCGCCACAACGCCCGGCCATTTTTTGGCTGCAGCCGTCATTGTTGTTTGGTGGGCCCGGGCTGGATTCAAACCTGCCAGCTCAGGTGTACGTGGCTGGCGCCTTAACCCGTTGAGCCACAGGTGCCGAGCCAGGAGGCACATTTTTAAAGCTGATGTTTTAATTATTTACCATTAACTACTGTTGCTTCTGTGTGTTTAAATTGAATGCTTTATGTTTAGGATTTTATCCCAACAGGGGAAGTTTTATATTCATAGCAGACTCTGGTTATTACCGTTTAAGGAAAAATGCTTGAATTCTGACATTCCTTCCCAGGAACACAGACGAGGAGTCAGAAGATGCCCGGGAACTCAGTAAATATGAGTGGATGAAGGTGGGTATAGGAGAAACAGGACAATAGTTTCTGTATTGCCTGAAGTACAAGAAGTCCTAGAACCTTCACACGGCTTAGAAAATTAAGAATACTTAATTGGCAAACCAGAAGAGTTTATATTGATATATTACAGTTGAGATGGTCAGAACACTTGAGCCTACACTCAAGCTTGAACCTGATCCCAAATCCATACTTTGGTTAAAATGTTCAGCTGAAAAGAGAAACTAACTCTTTTTTAACAATTCTTTTTAAAGTTTTAAACATCCATATGAAATTATTGACACTTGTTAAAATTTGTAAACATGTATTACCATAAATATATCTTCTTGATATTGATAGAATTCCCTCAAAATTTCCTTGTCCTAAATATTCACTGCATTTAGTGTCCAGTCCAGTTTATACATTTTTCACTTGAAAATAAAAAAAGAAAGAAAGTATAGAGACAAAGTTTCTGCCCTGCATTCCACCATAAACCAGTGGGACTATCACTTGTGAGATGCCTGTTGTAGAGCATTCAGAGATTTATTTCAAGAATAAAATGAGAGAATGTATTTAAGCCACTGAAAAAATTTTTAAGTGTTACACGACTTCGTAATGTTGTATTATAATCACCATTTTAAATGGATTAATAGCATGAACTGAAGATGTTTAGCTTAGGAAAGATAAGAAGGGGGAAATCAAAAGTGTCTTCTGATAACTGAGGGGTTGCTCAGTTGATCTGCAGGACAGCCTTTAAAAGTCGGTGAAAATTACAGCCGAGCAGCTTTCAGCATAATGTAAAAAACAGAACTGTCTTCAGTAGTGGAGCAGATGGCCTTGTGAGAGAGGGATCCAACTATCAGAGTATGCAAACCAAGTTCCTAGTATCCTGATTGTCAGAGATAACCTTTTGTGACATTAGCTGCAATAATTTACTATTAGACCATGAAGTTTCCTACATCCTTTCCAACTTTCGGACTCTTTGTTTCTATGTTCATCTAACAAATGAATCAAGGAATATCATGGCAATTGACTCCATTGATGATATTTACATGACTTGATATAATCAAGTGGAAAAATGCATTCACTTAGATGTACCTTAGTGAGCATAATGCGTTTTCCAGAGAACAGTGCTATTCCTAAAGCACTGGAAGGCTGTATGGTTAATGAACATTCCATAACCCTCTGGAATTGCCTTCACTGAATAGTCCTTCGCATTATGTGCTTGGCCATAGACAATCATATTGACATTCGCAACAAAAATCCAGTTAAGGATAATATATGCTATATTACATTATATAGTGTTCTTTTCTTAACATGAGAAATATCTTTTTAAATTAAAATCAAGGGAAGTACTTTCCTTTTTGGAAAAACTAGAATATTTTCTTATTCCAGTAATAAATCTTTATAATTGCACTCACCCATTGTCTTGGCTGCCAGGAAGCTCAAAGCAGAGTTGAAGCAATCATAACAACTCAGACAATGTTGAGTTAACCTTACGTTTACCTTGTCTCTTTTTTCTTCGTCTGAATTTTTTTTTAACTGTTTAACATAGCTTTCATGGCCTCTTAATCACTAAATGAAGACATTTATATTCTGCATTTAGTAATATTCACTTGTACCCTTCTAAGATGAATTTTTTAAATAAAATATTTTAAACTACTTTTTTAAAAAGGGGATCGCGTTTTTAAAATAGACACTGAAGACATCTATAGTTGATTTTGCTAAAAAGGCTTTCATGCTGTTTTCTTTTTTTTTCTCTTTTCTTTTTTTTTGAGGGGGAGAGCAGGGACAGAGTCTCACTCTGTCACCCTGGGTAGCGTGCATGGCATCATCATAGTTCACAACAACACAATCTCTTGGGCTCAGGCAGTCCTCTTGCCTCAGCTTCCTGAGTAGCTGGGACTACAGGTGCCACCGCAACACCTGGCTAATTTTTCTGTTTTTAGTAGAAACGGAGTCTTGCTCCTGCTCAGGCTAGTCTCAAATTCCTGAGCTCAAGCCGTCTACCTGTCTTAGCCTTCCATACTTCTATGATTACAGGTGTGAGCCACCATGCCCAGTCCATGCTGTTTTTTCTTTAACCAAACTTCATGCTACTTTCTACCAAAAAAAGGTCATTTTTTTCTTTTTGATATATGCAGAGGATGACTAGATCACATTAAATTATTTGGTGCTTTGAAGGGTTTGATAATCAAGTAAATCTGATAATCATGTCCTCTTTAAATACGCTGTCCTGTTTACCAAAAAATGAGGATAATTTGTTGTTTCTTGATCTTCTAAGAGTGAGGAAACCTGTGAAATGTATGACTTTACAGCTTTTTAGCGTTTTGGTGAAGGCCAAGAGGTTTTGGATGGTAATGGATTTGGAATTCTTTGGATGCTGATGACAAACGTTAACTTCAGTTTCAAAGAATCCTAGTTTCTGCCGGTTTTTCTTGCCATTTTATTTATTCAAGTTTTATTCCTGCTCACTGCCTATGGGGGTAGAAGCTGTCTCCTATTTGGCGTCATGGCTGCCCTGAGACCCCTTGGGAAGCCCAAGATTTCAAAAAGAGGACCAAGACCCTCGTCAGACACCAGTCACACAGACGTGTCAAAATTAAGCGTAACCGGTGGAACCCAGTATTGACAGAGGTGTTGACAACAGGGTTCAGAGAAGATTCAAGAGCCAGATCTTGATGCCCAACATTGGTTATGGAGCAACAAGAAAACAAAGCGTGTGCTGCCCAGTGGTTTCTGGAAGTCCCTGTCCCCAAGGGCAGGAGCTGGAGGTGCTGCTAAGGTGCAGCGAATCTCACTGTGCAGAGATTGCTCGCAATAATTCCTCCAAGAACCACAACGCCGCTGTGGACCGAGCACCCAGCTGGCCATCAGAATCACCAGTCCCAATGCCTAGCTGTGAAGAAAATGAAAAGACAGCTCATGTGCACATGTTATCTGTGTTAAAAGAAAAGCAAAAGCCAAAAAAAAAAAAAAATCATTCCTGCACTTCTATGCCCTTTCCTTAGGATAGCACTTAACTCTTTCATAAAGAAATTTCCACAACCAGCTACCAGATGTTTGGCTTTCGATTCCATGAACATTATTCTGCTTTTTCAGAACACTCTGAAAAGCAGCCACCTTCCTTTTTACAACCAAATCTTCCATGGATGTAACATGGGAGGGTTTTATATTCCATTTTGAATATTCCGTATGCTCTCTGTCACAGCAACTTACATCTTTTGAATAAATAAATAGTCAAATTAAAAAATAAAGTCACTCATCCTCTTATTTTCTTTTCTTTTTTTTTTTTTGTAGAGACAGAGTCTCACTTTATCGCCCTGGGTAGAGTGCCGTGGCGTCACACTGCTCACAGCAACCTCTAGCTCTTGGGCTTAAGCGATTCTCTTGCCTCAGCCTCCCTAGTAGCTGGGACTACAGGTGCC
>CAUYON010075508.1:0-91588 GCA_963573935.1 Arctocebus calabarensis | reverse complement strand
AATATTTTTGCATCAATATTCATTAGTGATATTGGTCTATAGTTTTCTTTTCTTGTTGGGTCTCTCCCTGGTTTAGGGATCAAGGTGATGTTTGCTTCATAGAATGTATTGGGTAGTATTCCTTTTTTTTCCATATTTTGGAAGAGGTTTAGTAATATAGGTACTAGTTCTTCTTTAAAGGTTTGGTAGAATTCTGACGTGAAGCCATCTGGTCCCAGGCTTTTCCTTTTAGGGAGATTTTTTTATAGTTGATGCTATTTCAGAACTTGATATAGGCCTGTTCAACGTTTCTACCATGTTCTAGCTAAGTCTTGGTAGGTGGCATGCTTCCAAGTATTGGTGGATTTTCTTCAGATTTTCATATTTCTGAGAGTAGAGTTTCTTGTAATATTTGTTAAGGATTTTTTGAATTTCTGAGGGGTATGTTGTTATTTTGTCTTTACCATTTCTGATTGATGAAAGTAGAGTTTTTACTCTTTTTTTCCTGGTTAGGTTAGCCAAGGGTTTATCTATTTTATTGACCTTTTAAAAAAACCAACTTTTTAATTTTTTGATCTGTTGTATAATTCTTTTGTTTTCAATTTCATTTAATTCTGCTCTACTTTTGGTTATTTCTTTTCTTCTGCTCAGTTTGAGTTGGAATGGTCTTCCTTCTCCAGTTGCTTAAGATGTCCCCTTAAGTTTTTAACTTCCTCTCTTTCTGTTTTGAGGAAGGCTTGGAGTGCTATAAATTTCCCTCTTAGGACTGCCTTTACAGTATCCCAGAGTTTCTGATAATTTATGTCTTCATTATCATTTTGTTCCAAAAATTTGGTAATTTCCTTCTGAGTCTCACCTATGACCCATCTATCCTTCGGCATAAGGTTATTTAATTTCCATGTTTTTGTATGAGTATGCAGATTCCTGTTATTATTGAGTTCAACTTTTATTCCATGATGGTTGGAGAAGATGCAAGGAATAATTTCTATTTTTTTAAATTTGCTGAGGTTAGACTTGTGACCTAAGATGTGATTGATTTTGGAGTATGTTCCATGGGCTGTGTATTCATTTTTATTAGGATGAAATGTTCTGTAGATGTCTGTTAAATCCAGTTGTTGAATGGTTAAGTTTAAATCTAAAATTTATTTACTTAGCTTCTTTTGGGAGGATCTATCCAAATCTGCTAAAGGAGTATTAAAATCTCCAACTACTATGGAGCTGGAGGAAATCAAGTTACTCTTGTCTATTAGAGTTTTTCTTATGAATTGAAGTGAATTCTGGTTGGGTGCATACATATTAATAATTGAAATCTCATCATATTGAGTAGTACCTTTAACAAATATGAAATGTCCGTCTTTATCCTTCTTTGTTTTGGTTGGTTTAAAGCCTATTGTATCTGAGAATAAGATTGCAATACCTTCTTTTTTCTGTTTTCCATTTGCCTGGAATATAGATGACCATCCCTTCACCTTGAGTCTAAATTTATCTTTTAAGCTAAGGTGAGATTATTGTATGCAACAGATATCTGGCCTGAGTTTTTTTATCCAGTCAGCCAACCTATGCCTCTTTAGAGGATGATTTAAACCATTCACATGAATGGAAAACCATGATAAATCTTTAGAAAGTCAAGTGGACATTTTTAATCCTTTCATCACTGTGGAAGTTGAAATTTGATAAAAAGTTTCTGGGTGAGGTTACTTTTGTGGTGGAGAATTATGCTGGTCATTATGGAGGATAGGTCTGAGAATATCCTGGAGAGCTGGTTTACTTATAGCAAATGTATTTAACATGTGGATGTCATTAAAGTATTTAATTTCTCCATCATAAATGAAACTCAGTTTAGCTAGGTACAGGATCCTGGGTTAAAAGTTCTTTTGTTTTAGGAGATTAAAAGTCGATGACCATTCTCTTCTAGCTTGAAAGGTTTGATCAGAGAGATCTGCAGTTATTCTAATATTCTTCCCCTTGGAGGTAATGGATTTCTTACATCTGACTGCTTTCAGAATTTTCTCCTTCATATTAACTTTAGTGAACTTAATTATGATGTGCCTGGAGGATGTCTTGTTTGGGTTGGGTCATGCTGGGGTTCTGCTATCTGAATTTCAGACTCTCTTGGCATGTCTGGAAAGTTATCTTTCATAATCTCATAAAGAAGAGACTCTGTGCCTTGTAATGCCACTTCATCATTTTCAGGTATCCCTTTAAGGTGAATATTGGTTTTCTTCGAGTTATCCCAGAGCTGTCTGAGAGAATGATCCATTTTTGCCTTCCATTTCTCTTCCTCTTTGGAAGTTCGGGAGCATTCGAAAGCTTTGTCTTCCATGTCAGAAATCCTTTCTTCTGCCTGCTCCATTCTGTTACTGAGGGATTCTACTGTATTTCTCAGATCTTTGAGGGCTGAAACTTCTTGTCTCAATGTGTCAAAATCTTTGGTCATTTTGTCTTTGAATTTATTCAATTCTTTAGACATCTTTTGGATTACTGCTTGAAATTCTAATTCCATCTTTTCCTCCATTCTGCTGATCTCATTTGCTATACAGACTCTGAATTCAATTTCTGACATCTCAGCCATTTGCTTATGCAAGGGATCTTGTGCTGTATCTACCTTGTCGTTCCTTGTGGGAGTTGATCTACTCTGATTATTTATATTGCCAGAGTTTTTCTGTTGATTCCACCTCATGATTATTTTTCGCTATTGCCTATGACTGTCCTCAGAATTGGGGAGGTGTCTCTTCCAGATCAGACCCCTGCAGGATCACTCTGTTGTTGCTGGATCTTTGTAGGGAGTGACCCTGTGTAGCTCCTCTGGGACTGACCTACCCAGGGAGTTCTGGCTGCAGGAGCAGCTCCGAAGTGTGGCACGCCTGGATCAAGCAGCAGGGCGTGGGATGGGGCACCTGGTGGCCTGTGCAAAGGGAGCCCAGTCTCTGGCTGGGAGGAGGGTTCTGGAGGGAGGGCACAGGTCATGCAGCCTCCTGAGTCCCTGGCCAGATGGGCAGAGCCGGTGTGGAGGTAGAGAGAGTAGGGGAGGAGGTGGGTAGTGTGGCTCCTGGAGTTCCTGGGCAGGCAGGCAGTGGCCTGACAGGTTCCAAGGTCCAGGGGGGTGCATGGGAGTCCCAGTGGAGTGGAGTTCCTGGCCACTGTGGGCTGCAGGCCTTGGGCACAGATCAGTGCTAGGTGGGAGTCCCAGCAGACTTTCTGGCCACTGCTGGTGGCGGGCCAAGACCTGGCTGGGTGCCAATCTGGCTGCGCAGGAGTCCCAGGGGAGTTCCTGGCCGCTGGTGGCGGAGGTGCCAATTGGGCCCATGTGGGGATCCCAGTGGTGTGGAGTTCCTGGCCGCTGTGGGCAGCAGGCCTGGGACACAGATTGGAGCTGGGTGGGGGTCCCAGAGGGCAGTGGACCGAGGGTGGGCAGGGCACAGATCTGCACTGCATGGGATTCCTGGCAGACTTCCTGGCTGCTGCTACGGGCAGGCCAAGGCCCAGTGGGGTGCCAATTGGGCCGCATTAGGGGTCCTGTTGGAGTTCCTGGCAGCCCAGGACCGAGGCCCAGTGGGGCACAGATCGGAGCTGCACAGGGATCCCGGCAGAGCCTCTGGTCTGGGGGCTGGTGGAGGCTCGCTGGGGCCCTGGAGCCTCTTACCTGGTGGGCCACCTGGTCTGGCAGATAGGGAGGGTGGGTACTGCTCAAGTCCTCCTCCCACAGTTTCAGCAGAGGTCAGGCTTCTGGTGCATCAGGTAAGGGGGGGAAGGGTGTCCTGGAAGTTCAGAATGGCAGAAAACTTTAGTTCAGTTTTTCTGCCTGAAGCTTAGTTTCTTGAAGTTGCTGCTTGCCTCAGAGATGACCTGTAGTTATCACTTCTCTCTCTCTCAGCTGGGCTCCCAGTCTTCAGCTCAATTGGGCAGTTTCTGGAGGTTATCTTTCCTTTTGGATAGGAGCCTCTGTTGGAGGCTTCCATTTGGCCATCTTCCCAGAGTCGCTGAGATTTATCCTCAAGTGCAAAAGGACAGCAGGCAGGAGCACCTGGTTCCTCCAGCCAGGGCAGAATCTGCCTCCCCCCAGAATCAGAAGACTCGGCCCTGGTGCTTCCAACAAGGCACACTGGTGAAGTCAGATAATTAAGTTTGCTAACTCATTGTGAACAAAGTGCTACATGACTCAATAGCACTATGGTTACCTTTGAAGTTCTCCCCTTGGGAAGATAGGTACTGATGCCAGTGCCTAGTCCACCCTTCAAAGCAATTTTGGAATGCTTTTTCTGGAGTAACCATCTGAGCTGTTGTTGTATGAGGTCTGATAATTAAGTTCCCAACTCATTCTAGAAAAAGTGCTTCATGCCTCATTGCTGATTATCATTATGGTCACCAGACGGTCAAAGGGAGCATCTCAGAGATGACTATAGTGATATTCAGCAATGAGTTATGGAGCACTTTTTCTAGGATGAATTTATGATTAATTCATAAATTAATTGTCAGATCTTCATATGACAATAGCTCTGATGGTCATTAGCTCTGATGGGTGGACTAGGCCCTGGCATCAATGCACAGCTTTCCAAGGGGAATACTTTGTATGTGACCACAATAATATTGAGTAGTGAGCTATGTAGCACTTTTTCTAGACTGAGTTTCAGAACTTAATTATCCAGTCTTATATGTTCTGTCTTGGAAAATGTCCCATATGCTGAAGAAAAGAATATATGTTCTACAGTTTGGGGGTAGAATGTTCTGTAGAAGAATGCTAGGCCTATGTGTTTTAGAGACCTGTTTAAGTCCAGTGTTTCTTTGTTGATTTTCTACCTCTGGTGATCTGTCCAGTTCTATCAGTGGAGTGTTGAAGTCCCTGGCAATTATGGCGTTGCTGTTTATTTCTTTGCCTGGATGTAGTAGTGTTTTATTTACATATCTGGGAGCTCCTGTGTTGAGTGCATATATATATTTAGTATCATTATATCTTCTGGCCAAATTGCTCTCTTTATCATTGCATAATAATTTTGTTTTTTTAAAAATGCTGTTTATTTAAAGACTATTTTATCTGATATGAAGGTAGCTACTCCCACTCACTATTCGTGTGCAATATTTTTTTTCCATCCCTTTACCTTGAGTCTATGAGTATCCATGCAACTTTCTTGGAGACAGCAGATACTTTGAGTGTGTTTCTTTCTTTCTTTCTTTCTTTTTTCTTTTTTTTTTTTTTTTGGCAGTTTTTGACCAGGGCTGGGTTTTTTTGAACTTGCCACCTCTGGTATATGGGGCTGGCACCCTACTCCTTTGAGTCACAGGCGCTGCCCCTTTGAGTGTGTTTCTTTCATCCATTCAGCTAGTCCATATCTGCTGAAAAGAGCATCAAGACTGTTTACATTCAGTGTTAGTACTTATGTGAGGTAACTTTTCTGTTCATCATGTTAAAAGATACCTGGTTGCTTTGTTTGTTTTCTCCCTTGTGTTACTATCTTATAAGAGTTGTGAGCTGTACCTCTTGGGTGTTTTTCACATTGGTGGATGTCAATTATTATTTTCCATGTATAGAGAACTGTTAAGCATTTCCTGTAAGGCAGGTCTAGTGGTAACATATTCTTTTAGTGGTTGTTTATCTGGGAAATACTTCATTTCTTCTTCTTTTGTAAAATTTAGTTTTGCAGGATACAAAATTCTTGGCTAGCAGTTTTTCTGTTTAAGAAAACTAAAAATGTGTCCCCAGTTGCTTCTGGCCTGAAAGGTCTCCACTGAGAGGTCTGCTGTTAGTCTGGTGGGTTTTATTTTATAAGTAACATGTTGGTTTCATCTTGAAGCTTGTAGGATTTTCTTCTTCACTTTGACTTTGGTCAGGCTGATGATCGTATGTCCTGGTAATATCCTATTTAGTATAAAAGTTTCAGGTGTTTGCTGACCACCTTGTATCTGGATATTTAAACCTCTAGCTTTCTCGGGGAGTTTTCCTCTATCATTCCCTCAAATAGGTTTTCCATGCTTACTGATTTTTCTTCTCTCTGAGGGATACCTATAATTCTTATATTAGTTTACTTTATACAATCCTATTTTTTTAGTGATTATTCATTCTTTATCCTATTTTCTGCATTTTTTTGTTGTTGTTGCAGTTGTTTAGCTGGCCTGGGCTGGGTTCGAACCCTCCACCTTTGGTGTATGTGGCTGGTGCTGTAACTACTGTGCTACGGGTGCCGACCCTACTTTCTGGATTTTTTACTGACTGGACTACTTCAAATCCTTGTCTTCAAGTTCCAAAAATCTTTCTTCTGCTTGGTCTAATCAGTTGTTAAAGTTTTCTGATGTATTTTGAAGTTCCCTAAAATGAGTCTTCTATTTCTTTAGGTTCTCTTATTTCTTTTCTTCTGGTTTGCCATATTGTTCTCCCACACCAAGATCATTTTCCTTAGGCAGTTCTTGCTTCCTTGTGAAAGTTAAATTCTTCACCTTCTCAGACACAGAGTCTCAGTGGAGTGGAGTGGAGTGTACCACACCAGGAGCCCTGCTGTCAGCTAACAGATTTCTGGCAACCTGCCCCTCAGAGGCCCAGCCCTGCTCCACGTGCCCTCTGAAGGTTCAGACACCCTCCACACACCAACTGACTAGGAACTATGATAAGCAGACCTCAAAAGTTCCATAGGTTGAAACTTTTCATTCTATCCAAAATGAAAGTGGGTGTTTAAAAAACACCCTCTGTTCACTCCCAAATGCTGTTGTGAATGTCATCATATGATATCTTAACTTGAGACAGGTCTATCTTTTCTTCATTACCACACAGGGCTCACTCAGTAAATACATATTTATTGGACACCAATTTTGTGCATGCTAGCTTCTACTCAAAGGGAAACACAAGCTCAGCCCTTCCACATCTAAGCCAAATTCCTGGCAGGGAGGTGTAAATCTTTCAACGAGATGCCATGGCCAACCTTGCTTCCAACCCCTGGAACTAGACGCCTGGGTCTAACCTCTGATTCCCTCACTTTCACAAGTTGTTTAATCTCTGTGTCTTAGTTTCCTTGTGTATAAAAGGGTGCTAATGATGAGGCTGCCTCGCAGGGCAGCTCTGAAGCATGACTGAGTTGTTGCAGGGCTGTAAGAGACCGTGGCCCTGGAAGGGCAGACAGGAAGTGTTCGAGCCATGTGAGTTACTCTTCTTATTTGTTTTGGATATTATTCATTTCAAGATGAATAGTCATACCCTCAGCTGGTAAAAGATACCTATGACATGAAAAATATTCCATGATTTATTGTAACTTGAGTGTGGTTTTTTTTTTTTGAAATGTCTTATTTTTAATTATTATGGGTATATACTAGTTGCATGTGTTGGTGTGATGTTTTGTTACAGGCTTACAATATGTACTAATCAAATCAGGGTAACTGGGGTATCCAGTTACCTCAAACATTTATCATTTCTTTTTTTTTTTTTTTTTTTACATTTATCATTTCTTTGTGTTAGGAACGTTCCACTTCCCTTCTTTTTGTTATTTAGGGTGTACCCTAATTTTTGTGACCACAGTGTAACTTGAGTTTAGAAGCAAGTTACACACAGCCTGATTTCTCTCTTTCAGAGAACTATGAGGGTAAATGTCAAGAATGGCAGAGGTTATTTCTGAGTTGTTTTCATCTTCTCCTTTATGCTTAATCTATTTTCTAAGTTCTTTTTACATAAGCATGTAAACAGGAAAAAAGTTATTTTAAAACATTTAACAACAATGAGAAAAACATGAAGGTTACTTTTGTAAAATAGATGTTGGCTGTGATAAGGATACTTTCCGTCAGTCTTCTCTAGGCTAGAATCCAAGCTTCTGGAAGGCAGAGGAAGCTCATCTCAGAAGCTTATGAGCCTCCCTTTTGTCAGTGTCCTGCTCTGTTTCAGGCTGGCCCAAGGCCAAAGTAAGAACTATGCCCAGCTTGTTTTCCACCCGATCCCCATCCTTCAGTCCCTCTTGTCTCCCTTAGCAGGTGCCCATCTTCAGGGGTTGATTCCGTCTATCTTCCTGCTAACATGTCTGATGCTAGTGCTGACCAAGGAGGGAACCCTGCCCTTGGAGCCTGCAGCCTCACACAGCCATTGCCGACTGGCCACTGTGATGGCCTGGAGCCCAGACAGCATCCCTCCCTCCGGCCTTAGCTCTTCCCCACTGCTGGGACCCACTCCTGCCGAGCACACAGTTGTCTCTGCTCCACTTAATGCAGATGATATAATCCCTGTGCATCCATCCTGACATGTCCCCATGCACCAGTTGTGCCTAGGAGAAGATAGTATTATGCTGAAAAGGGCTTAACCCATGATAAGAGAATAAAGAGATGTGGACAGGGTTCAGGAAGCGATATGGCAGGCTGTTGCCCTGAGAACCAAACAGCAGGAAGCCATGACTAGCCCTAGGCAGAAAGGAGAAACAGCATTACTGGAGCTTATTGCAGAGACTGTAATCAGAGTAACAGAGGCCTTGCTGGTCCTGGCAGCAAAGCAGAGTGCGAATGAGAACTCACCTTCCCTACCCACTCCTCCTCTCCCATCGCCTGTCAGTGCTCCTTTGGCTGAACTCATAAGCCAGAGGGCAAAGACACTCCAGCAGCATCATTTACCCAGCAATCTGTTCGTCTCCATAGTAATAGTTTTATGGCATATCAAAGTTAAAATGCACTCGTCCTTAAGAACATTCTGGAAGAATGGCATCAATTTCAGGCCAGAGAGGGATATATTTCAAGTCAGAATTCTTCAAATTAGGCCTTCTAAGTAATTAATCCCCCATTCCCTGCTCCAGTATGGACTTGGAAGGTGCTCATCAGATGGCTACATCAGTGCACTGAGGCCTCCTGGGTTTTCTTTTCCTTTCACACTTTGTCATTTTATTCTGGTTACATTTGAAGCAACTCTGGAGGGCGAGGGGTATGCGGTTGATGTGATGCCTAGACTGTCTCTAGAGTGTTTGTTTTTTATTTTCATAGTAGGCCTCAAAGACAGAGACGGGAAGTGCACGAAGACGCCCACATGCAAGGCAGGTACGCAGCCTGCCCTGCTCCCTCCCTGCACCTCCATGGCTGATGTCCTGATTTCCAGCAGAGCCCACCTGACTCCCAGCCCCTCACAAGGATCAGGAAGCAGAGGATGGAGCACGAGAGGAGGGGGGCCTGGAAGGAGCAGATGGAGGGGGTGGGCTCCCGGATCCAGCTGGGTGGGAGAGGGGCTGTCCCAGCAGTGAGGACTGGCTATCCTCTCTATGTGCCAGGCTTCCCCCCTTCATCTGTCTGCAGCTCGGTCAGATTCCCCGTTCCAGTTCTTTCCCTGGGCCACTTGGCTACCAGCACCCTAACTCCTCACTTTAGAAGGACACTTCCCCAACGGCTCGGTGGTGATGTTACCTTCTGTCTGTGCACCACTGCGTGGTGTGAAAGTACTTCCGCACATTCCCATTAATCCTCACTCCCCACCCAGTCCAGAGCTTTAGCTCTTGTCAGTTGGGGAAGCTGAGCCCCAGGAAAACAAACAAGCTGCCTAAAGACGCTAGCAGGCAGGCCTGCGAGGTGGCTCAAGCCTGTAATCCCAACACTCTGGGATGCCGAGGCAGATGGATTGCCTGAGCTCGGGAGTTCTAGACCAGCCTGAGCAACAGTGAGACCCAGTCTCTAAAAATAGAAAAACCTGGTGGGGCCTGTGGTACCAGCTCTGGGAGGCTGAGGCAAGAGGATCACTTGAGCCTAGGAGTTTGAGGTTGCTGTGAGCTGAGATGCCACAGCACTGTACCCAGGGCGACAGGGCGACTCTGTCTCAAAAATTAAAAAAAAAGACACACAGCAGGCAATTTCAGGTGGAGGTCAGAGCAGCTGAAGAGTCTCTTCAGGAAGAAGAGAGCAAAGAACTTACGGGTGGGGCTAAGGAGTTAAAAGATAGGAAACTGCTTCTGGGCTGTAGTTCTCCAAATGTTGTCTCAGCAGCAGCAGCAGCATCCGGGACCTGTTGGAGATGCAAGTCCTGGGCCTTAGCCCAGACCTACTGAATCCCAAGTCACAGGGCAGCGGGAGGTCAGGGAGTCTAGGTTTAACAAGCACTCTAGGAGAGACTCTTGCACACCAAAGACTGGGAGCCCATGTGCTGGGGAAAGGAAGCGTGTGTGATAGACACCAGACAGGACATAGCCCTGGTGTCAGGATAAGGAAGAGGTGGAAAGGTTGCTGATTATTTCTGTGGATTCTAAAGGTGGTGCTGACCGAGGAATGAAGAATGTTCAAGGCCATTGCAGCACTACTTATTATAGCAAAAGACTGGCGATAACTCAAACATCTATCAATAGACTGGTCACATGCACAACGGTGCGTCTTTGTAATGGAACACTATGCCATGTAAAGAGAACTGGCTATTCTGACATGGGAAAAAATTCTAGCAGGTACTAAGGAGGTATAACTAAGAAAAATTATAGAAGAGTTTAAGTAATATTAAATTTAACTTGCATGTATAAAAAGAGGGAAAAGCTAGTAATATATGTGTGTGTGTGTGTGTATTTACTTGTATCTACAAGAAACTCTGGCCAGATATACAAGAACCAGTTAAGAGAAGCACCTGTGGGAGGTGAAGGGGTGAAGAGAGGCAGAACTAAGAGGCAGAGTCTTCGGGCTCGGCGCCTGTGGCTCAACGGGCTAAGGTGCCAGCCATGTACACCTAGCTGGCGGGTTTGAATACAGCCCGAGCAGGCCAAACAACAATGACAGCTACAACCAAAAAAAAAAAAATGGTCCGGCGTTGTGGCGGGCGTCTGTGGTCCCAGCTAAAAAAAAAAAAAAAAAAAGAGGCAGAGTCTTCACTGCATATCCTTTAAAAAAGAAAAAAAAAGGGCACTGCCTCTGGCTCAGTGGGTAGGGCGCCAGCCCCATATACCGAGGGTGGCGGGTTCAAACCTGGCCCCATTGAACTGCAACGACAATAACAAAAAAATAGCCGGGCATGGGGCATTGCCTGTGGCTCAAGGAGTAGGGCGCCAGCCCAATATACCGGAGGTGGTGGGTTCAAACACAGCCCTGGCCAAAAAAAGAAAAAGTAGCCGGGCATTGTTGCTGGTGCCCATGGTCCCAGCTACTCGGGAGGCTGAGGCAAGAGAATCACCTAAGCCCAGGAGTTGGAGGTTGCTGTGAGCTGTATAATGCCATGGCACTCTACCGAGGGCGATAAAGTGAGATTCTGTCTCTACAGAAAAAAAAAAAATCACACCAGTAATCCTAGCACTTTGAGAGACAGGTGGGAGGATTGCTTGAGGCTAGGAGATCAAGATCAACCTGGGCAATAGCAAGACCTCATTTCTATGAGAAATAAAAATAAGCTGGTTCGGGACCTGTGGCTTAAGCGGCTAAGGTGTCAGCCACATACACCAGAGCTGGCGGGTTCGAATCCAGCCTGGGAGTGCCAAAGAGCAATGACAACTACAACCAAAAAAAAAAAAAAAAAAATACCCGGGCCTTGTGGTGGGCGCCTATAGGCAAGAGAATCGCTTAAGCCCAGGAGTTGGAGGTTGGTGTGAGCTGTGATGGCAACAGCTTGAAGCTCTGTCTCAAAAATAAAAATAAGCTGGCCATGGAGTCATAAGCCTGTAGTCCCAATTACTCAGGAGGCTGAGGTGGGGGATCACTGAGCCCAGGAGTTTGAGGTTTCATGAGCTGTGATGATGCCGAGCACCCTAGCCTAGGTGACAGAAGGAGACCTCTCTCAAAAAAAAACCCCAAAATTATCTGGGCGGCACTGTGGCTCAGCGGGTAGGGTGCTGGCCGCATATACCGAGGGTGGCAGGTTCGAACCAAGCCCTGGCCAAACTGCAACAAAAAATAGCCAGGCATTGTGGCAAGCACCTCAAGTCCTAGCTACTTGGGAGGCTGAGGAAACAGAATCAACTCCTCCAGGAATTGGAGGTTGCTGTGAGCTGTGTGACGCCACGGCACTCTACCGAGGGTGACGTAGTGAGACTCTGTCTCAAAAAAAAAAAAAATTTTATTAAACATGCAAATATGTTACCTATCTAGAAAAAGTGAAAGTAGATGAAAATGTCCTTAGGTGCAATTCTGAAGCCACAGCACAATGGTTGGCCTTTGACTGGAGGGACGTCCGTCTTCATCCACAGAGGAACTGATAGGAGTCCAGGATGCCAGGCTCATCTGCTGTCACCAGCTGTCC
The DNA here is from genome assembly GCA_963573935.1 of Arctocebus calabarensis. Lineage (NCBI taxonomy): Eukaryota > Metazoa > Chordata > Mammalia > Primates > Lorisidae > Arctocebus > Arctocebus calabarensis. The sequence goes on along the minus strand of CAUYON010075508.1, from coordinate 79,467 downwards.
CATCCAGCTCAAAACCCCAGAGTGACCACAGCACTCTGGGGGTTTGAGGCTTATTACTAAGACTGGGACCAGCCATTCTCAGTCTTGGTTGCATGTTAAAATCTTCAAGGAAGCTTTAACAAATACCGAATCCCAGGCCCTGTTCCCCAAGCATGCTGATCAGAATCTCTGAGGTGTGCCCTGAGCGTTTAATGTATTTTTTGAGCTCCTCGGTCATGCTTGAGGACCTTCTGGGCCAGCTCATTTATCCAGAGAGCTAAGTAAATGAGGGGGTATCCAGTAGCTTAAAAAATGAAAGAACACCTGCCCTAGAGCCTGCCAAGAGCAGTTGGAATGCGGGGCTGTCCGGCCTGGGCCAAATACGTTACCACCTGTTTTTCCCCTCAGCAGCCCAATTCTGAAACGAAGCCCTGATATCACCAAATCGCCTCTGACAAAGTCGGAGCAGCTGCTGAGGATAGATGACCATGATTTCAGCATGAGGCCCGGCTTCGGAGGTGAGATGTGCATTCTCAGGTCCTTCTATCTGCGGACAGGAAATTAAGCCCAGGGACCACGCGGCTTTGCCCTCTTTGTCCAGGCCTGCCTCGGCTGTGCTTGGTGGACAAGGCACCAAGCCCATGGTATCTTCCGACATCTGCTCCGCCTGCCCGGAGTGCACTCTCAGGAGACCCAGGCTGACGGTGCCAGACTGGCCGGCCAGCTTCCTCGGGCCATTGCTCTGGGCAAGGATGGGGCAGGATCAGCAAGGCCAGCAGCTGGCTGGTTGTGGGAAGGGCAAGGGGACGGGTCAGCTGCAGCCCAAAGCTGCCTCCTGCAAATGCTCTGAAATGACAACCTTGCACTAAATTTGTTCTCTGGGAGCTGGCAGACGGGATTCAGGGCACACATCTGACGGCAGAGTGTGGTTTTAATTAAATGAAAATAGCTTGAGAAAATAACGATTTAGTGCAGAAGAATGGCAAAGCCCTTTGAAGCTTGGCGTGCAGCTGCTGGGTTTCAGCCCTCTTAGTGTCAAATAGGATTTTTGTCCTTATGGGTTTATTTTCCTGGGAAAAAAATATTTATTTAAAAAATCATTCTCGGGCAGCGCCTGTGGCTCAAAGGAGTAGGGCGCTGGCCCCATATGCTGGAGGTGGTGGGTTCAAACACAGCCCCAGCCAAAACCTGTAAAATAAACAAAAAAAAATCATTCTCTTGCCTTTTATTTCATCCACTCACACACCTTTGCCCAGAGCATAAACAGGCTCAGAAGGGAGTCTCTGTCCAGCCTATAGTCTGTCACTTCTGGATCCAAGCCTATCTTTTACCCCATGGCGATCTGAGGGTATTCCATGCTGGCCCTCAGCCTGAAACAGGGATAGAGCGGACAAGAGTCTGTTCCTTTATTATGCTTTCTTACTCATTATCAGTGTTAATTTTTTGTGGCCCACAAACAACAAGAGAATTTAGATGATTTTAAGGCCACCCAGTATGTCATCTGTTCCCGGGCAGCTGCTCCAGCATGTGGCAGGGAACAGGTCGTTGGGTTTGGCTAATGACCTGAATCTGACTTTGGCCCTGGGTGCCTGTTACCATGCAGTGCTTTTGTCAAGGCCATACAAGAGCCACTGCTTCCATGCTGAAAGAGTGTGCATGGACAGTGGGGAAACATGGAAAATAAAGTGGGTGGAGTAAGGAGTCAGCTGAGTTCTCCCTAGACCTGACCCAGCTTTCAGCCTTCAACTTAGTTGTATCTTTAGATGAGCATGTGTAACCAAGGCTGAAATCTATAACTTTATCATTTCAGAATGATTGAAACTAAACAAACAAAATGCCTTCTAATGGAATATTTCAGGGAGGCAGCTTATGGTTCCATGCTTTCACCTGGGGTGTGACTTCAGGTCGGCATGACCAAACCTTCAGTCTGACATAGCATTGAGGGTCCAGGGAAAAGGTTCCTTTTGCCTATTTCTGCCACAGTAAAGTTCAAGTAAAAGAACAAATCCTCTGGTTGTGCTTGTACCCAGGCCCTGCCATTCCTGTTGGTGTGGACGTGCAAGTGGAAAGCCTGGACAGCATCTCAGAGGTGGACATGGTGAGTGTTTCTCTGACCATGGTGTGGGCAGGGGGTTCTCATGGCCTGTCCCAGGACAGAAGCTGTGCACCTTAGTTCACTCAGGCTCACACCTGCTAGGAGGTGGGGATTTCCACACTCATTTCACAGATGACTCAGAGATTGGCACAAAGCCACCTAACTGGGAGGAAACAGCAGGATGACAGACACGACCGTCCCCCCCAGTGCCCAGGCTCTTGCTACCCAGCTGCATCCTCTGGGGAAAGGCACTCCGCCGAGTGTGAGCAGCAGGGGCCCAGTTCACAACTGCCGAGTAGCAGGCACACCTTGCTCCTGTGCACTCTGCCTGGCTGTGGAAATAAGGGACCAACAAGTGTCCCTCTTTTTTGTGTGTGTGCATTCAGATAAAAATATGGAACATTTTACATATTTTCCATATGACTTCTTTGGACCTTATCTTTAGAGGCATACCTGAGATGAACACTCTAGCATAAGTAGTTTGTTTGGGAAACATGGGAGCAGAGTGGGAAGTGAGACAGGGAAGCAAAGGAGCTGTGTGAACAACAGCCAGTCCCACCGGGTCCTCCAGGAGTCAGCAAAGAGCACATCTCGGGTTATCCCAACTCTGGTGCAAGGCGGAGTGCTGTCCTCAGGCCTTCGCTCTGGCGCTGGAGCCCTCTGAGCAGCCCCTCTGTGCAGGGTGGGCTCAGACACCTGCGCTTGCTGAGTTCCTCCCCTGCAACCCTGGGCTCAGTGCCATTCCCCAGACAGACGATGCTCCACTGGGGCACGGAACCCCCTGCCCACACCGGGGGTTTGTGTGTCTGGGGTTCCCTCTCTGCCCTCCGCCTGCAGGACTTTACAATGACCCTGTACTTGCGGCACTACTGGAAGGACGAGAGGCTGGCCTTCCCAAGCACCAACAACCTCAGCATGACGTTTGATGGCCGGCTGGTGAAGAAGATCTGGGTCCCTGACATGTTCTTCGTACACTCCAAGCGCTCCTTCATCCACGACACCACCACTGACAACGTCATGCTCCGGGTGCAGCCAGACGGGAAGGTGCTCTACAGCCTCAGGTAGGGGACACCGCCAGCTTTGCCAGGGAGCGCGCTGGGTTCACAGCAGCAGTTTCGCTTTCGGTTCTGAATATGTAACTTCTAACTCGTCAGTAGTTGCCAACTTCTCAGCATCAAGGAAAATGAACTAAACACATGAACAGAAGTTTTAAAGAATTCCTCAGTCTTGAAAATACATTTGAGAAATTTCTCAAGCTGATACTTAACGTTTCATGCCCTACCCTGTATGTTATTTTTCAATAATAAAGATGTTTATTTCTCTAGTAGGACTTAGAGAAATAGATTCCATGCTCTCAAAAATTGGCTTCTTCCAATCTCTCTGATTTTCATTTTTTTAATTTTTAATTTTTTTGTTTTTATTAAATCATAACTGTGTACATTGATAAATTTATGGGTTTGGTGTACTGATTTGATATACAATGTGAAATGCTTAAATTGCAATGATTAACACATACATTACAATTGTATTCTTTTCTTTCTTTCTTTTTTTTCTTTAGACAGAGTCTCACTATGTCACCCTCAGTAGAGTGCTGTGGCATCTCAGCTCACAGCAACCTCTAACTCTTGGGCTTAAGTGATTCTCTTGCCTCAGTCTCCCAGTAGCTGGGACTACAGGCACCTGCCACAACGCATGGCTATTTTTTTGTTGTTGCAGTTGTCATTGTTGTTTAGCAGGCCCAAGCTGGGTTCAAATCCACCAGCTCGGTGTATGTGGCTGGCACTGTAACCACTGTGCTACAGGCACCGAGCCTATACTCTTCTTAATAGTTTTGAAATGTACCATTGAATCATGCACATTAGCTGAGGTCCCCCCAAATACCCTTCCTCCTCCCCTCTCCCCTCCCCTCTCTCTCCTCTTCCCTCCTACTTTCTGGACTCTAGTTATGTTTTACCATTCGTATGAGTGTGTAGGTGGTTATATATTGATTTCATAGTAATATTGAGTACATTGGATACTTTTTTTCCCATTCTTGAGATACTTTACTAAGAAGAATATGTTCCAGCTCCATCCAGGTAAACATAAAAGATGTGAAGTCTCCATCTTTTTATGGCTGCATAGTCTTCCATGGTGTACATATACCACAGTTTGTTAATCTATTCATGGGTTGATGAGCACTTGGGCTGTTTTCATGTCTTGGCAATTATGAATTGGGCTGCAATAAACATTCTGGCACAAATGTCTTTGTTGTAAAATGATTTCTTATCATCTGGGTATATATACCTAGTAGAGGAATTGCAGGATCAAGCAGTAGGTCTACTTTTACTTCCTTGAGTATTTTTTCCAAAAAGGTTGTATTAGCTTGCATTCCCACCAGCAGGGTAGAAGTGTTCCTTCTCTCCACATCCACGCTAACATCTGTAGTTTTGGGATTTTGTTATGTGGGCTAATCTTACTGGAGTTAGATGATATCTCAAAGTGGTTTTGATTTGCATTTCTCATTTCATTTGATTTGATAATTAAGGATGATGAGCATTTTTTCATGTGTTTGTAGGCCGTGCACCTGTCTTCATCAGGGAAGTTTCTATTAAGTCTCTTGCCCACATAGAAATGGGGTTATTTGTTCTTTTCTTATTGATTAGTTTGAGTTCTATGTAGATTCTAGTTATCACACCTTTGTCGGAAGCATAACCTGCAAAAATCTTCTCCCATTTTGAAGGTCGTCTGTGCAAAAATCTTCTCCCATTCTGAAGGTTGTCTGTTTGCTTTACTTACCATGCTCTTGGCTGTGCAAAAGCTGTTTAGTTTCATCAGATCCCAGTAATGGACTTTTGGTGTTGCTTCAATTGCCCGGGGGGTCCTCCGCATAAAATATTCTCCCAGGCCAAATTTCTTCAAGTGTTTTCCCTGCACTCTCTTAGTATTTTTATAGTTTCATGTCTTAAGTTTAAATCTTTTATCCAGTGAGAACCAATTAAAAAAAAAAATCTACACTATTAAGAAATAATGAAATGTGACACAAAATATCAGGCAGTTAAGGGATAAAATCTGTATAAAATGAACTATCTTAAGTCAGAATTCATAATATACAAAATTCATTGCCTAAAGAAAACTGATTATATCTAAATAAAATAGTGTTGAGAAGGCAAACTTAAAAAAAAAAAAAAGTCAACTAAAAAAGAATCAGCTTATATAAGGGCTAAACAAAAGGTGAAAGACCAATGTGAACTTTCTAATGATGAGTAATTAGGTACTCAATGCCTAAAGGAAGCCTCCATGTAAGGGCCTAATACATTAAAAATAACCTAAAAGCCACAGTAAACCATAAGCTCCATTGAATTAATTCCTAGGGAAAATGTAGAATTGCCTAATTATAATGGACAATACAACAAATTTATTGAGAGTCAAACTACCTGCTAATTTGGGGATAACACTTAATCTGCACTTAAATATTAGTTTTCATTTTCCTTTAAAAATATACATAAAGATGAATAAAGCATTACTTTAATTGACTTTTCCAACAAAAAAGATTAACTAATTTACTTTCACTGTGTTATTTCTCCAGTATACCACCAAAAATAATTTTTTAATTTGAGGAATACATCTTGGTACTCTTTAACTGAAGAGTACATGCTTATTTTACTTACAAGGATAGGAGTGATGCTAGCTCTTGTCAGCATCTGCTTTACAAGCCTATATCTATCATAGAGAGGTTTAACAATGTGTCTTTCTTCTCTGGTCACCTGTAGCGAGGAAAAAGGAAATTGCCTAGCTGTAAGAAATCTAAAGTGTACAAACATTAAACAACAACTTCTACCCCCATTTTAAAATTTTATATGAACTAAGTAGGCAATCCCCAAATTGTAGAAAACAATGCTTTACAAAACAGCTCTGAAGAATGTGGGCCACAAAAAAATGATTCATATTCTTTAAGATTAGAAAATAAAATCTTTTGGCTCGGCACCTGTGGCTCAGCGGGCTAAGGCGCCAGCCACGTACACCTGAGCTGGCGGGTTCGAATCCAGCCTGGGCCCGCCAAACAACAATGACGGCTGCAATGAAAAAATGGCCGGGCATTGTGGTGGGCGCCTGTAGTCCCAGCTACTTGGAAGGCAGAGGCAGGAGACTCGTTTGAGCCCAGGAATTGGAGGTTGCTGTGAGCTGTGATGCCACGGCATTCTATCCAGGGTGACAGCTTGAGGCTCTGTCTCAAAAAAAAAAAAAAAGAAAGAAAGAAAAGAAAATCTTTTTAATAAAAAAGACATTACCGGCCTCCCGTGTTGACTTTCATAGTAAAGAAGACTTTTTTGGAGAGAAGTTTTTTCTTCAACCAAATGATCTTTGGTCATTTTCTGAAATTAAAACAAACAAACAAAACTATTGGCACTGTTATTATTCTCCTCATTCCCACGAAGTAAATAATTAGGTTGAAAGGACAGACCATAACCAGTCTAGCCTAGACTAATTCATCCTATGCTTACTGATTTGCAAACAAAAATTTTCAGTCGCTTATAGAATCTGGTCTAATCTAATAAGTAGGTACCAATCCCCTTTGATAGTATGATTTTTTAATATATATAGATGTATGTATGTATGTATTTATTTATTTATTTTGAGACAGAGCCTCAAGCTGACACCCTGGATAGAGTGCCATGGCATCACAGCTCCCAGCAACCTCCAACTCCTGGGCTTAAGCGATTTCTCTTGCCTCAGCCTCTCAAATAGCTGGGACTACCGGTGCCCGTCAAAATGCCTGGCTATTTTTTGGTTGCAGTTGTCATTGTTGTTTGGCAGGCCCAGGCTGGGTTTGAACCCGCCAGCTCTGGAGTATATGGCTGGCGCCTTAGCCGCTTGAGCCAGATTTATATTTTATATGAATAAATTATGAACACTGGCTTAAATAAATTATTTAGCCTCCTTTATCCAATATCCCAATCTGTTAAATGGATATACTTCATCCTACCTCAAAGGGCTCTATGAGGACTAAATGAGTGAATATATGTAAGGCACACAATAAATATACATAATTGCCTATTACTTTATTTAATGTTTCACATTTCATAAGCATTCAAACAACTGGGTACACATTCACACCCCAAACATACAACAGGTTTTGTAATCCAGTATTTCTCCTCAATTTTTTTTTTTTTTTTTGAGACAGAGCCTCAAGCTGTCACCCTGGCTAGAGTGCTGTGGCATCACAGCTCACAGCAACCTCCAATTCCTGGGCTCAAGGGAGTCTCTTGCCTCTGCCTCCCAAGTAGCTGGGACTACAGGCGCCCACCACAACGCCCGGCCATTTTTTCGTTGCAGCCGTCATTGTTGTTTGGTGGGTCCAGGCTGGATTCTAACCCGCCAGCTCAGGTGTACGTGACTGGCGCCTTAGCCCGTTGAGTCACAGGTGCCAAGCCATTCTCCTCAATTATTAATAAAATCTAGGCCAGGCACAGTGGCTCATGTCTCACTTTGAGAGGCTGAGGCAAGAGACACTGCTTGAGGCCAATAGTTTGAGACTAGCCTGGGCAGCATAGGGAGAAGGGGTCTGCAAAAGTTTTTTGAAAATGAGCTGGGGCATGATGGTACATGCTTCTAGTCTTAACTACTTGCAATTCTAAAGAGGCTGAGGCCAGAGGATTGCTCAAGTCCAGGAGTTTGCAGTTATGGTGAGCTATGATGACACCACTATGCTCTAGCCTAGGGGACACAGCAAGACTGTGTCTCCCCCAAACAAACAAGAAATCTAACTCAACACCATTAATTTGTAACCTTAGACTTCTACCTTCAGTTTTTCTTCATCTGCATTGGCACATTCTTTATACTACACAACTCCCTTCACATCTTTAAGTATTCTAAATGGTAGAATAAGCAGGATTTCCCAAATTTATTTGTCCATATTACCTTCCCATATTTTTCATAGGATCACTTACTAGCATCTCAACGAGTCAATGTTCCACAGAATACCTATCAACACTAGATCAAATAAATTCTATACTTATTTTCAGACTTGTTAATTATCTCTTACCTAAGTAAAATTAAGAGACCAAAAAAAATTCACAGGTATCTTCCTATAACAAATATAATTTTAGATTATATAGATTCAGCAGAAGATAGCTAAGTATAGATTCTATAAGTGACTGTGATTTCAATCTCAAGTTTGATCTGTAAACCTAGGACAAGGAATTTGGATTAAGCTAATCCAATCAAAATAGTTGGGGTCGGGGTAAGGGCTATTCTAATAAGAAAATTGGAAAAAAAAAAAAAAAAGGGAGGGGATGAATGAGAATGAATAATTCAACTCTATTCAAAGAAAACCAAGACTCTAATATTTAGTTCACGAGAAAGGAGTACTCTGTTGTCAAGAGTAAAATATGCATTATAATTCACCATTACCAGAACAAAATTCACCATCTGCCACCACTCTCCTAGCAAATCTCATCTGATACAGAATTTGGGTTAAAGTGCTTTCATCAGGACTACCTGAGGCACAGGTTTTACTGAGAAAGAATGATGTTTCTTTAAAAAAAAAAAAAAAAACAACATTTAATCCTCATAAGCATCATATCAAGTTAGTATATTTTTAACAGACATAATCACATCCATGAACATATACAATTATTTAAGGGATGAATGACAGAGTGCATATAACATAACCAATCCATGTGTGGCATAAGCTAAGAGCTCAATCCAGATAGCTATTAACAGACAAGGCCAGGATTCAAACTCAGGTTCACATTCCATTTAAACACTCACCTAGCCAACTACCTCTAATCTAAATGATCTGATCAACATTTCACTTCTCTTAGTCTTGTTATTGTGACTCAATCCCTAAAAGACTTAGCACTTCTGGTATGCTTTTGTGTGTTTTTAAATCTGCCATCTTGGGAGAGCAGACTCAGGCCAGCTGGACTACCCAAACATTTCAATCCTGCTGTGGTTAATACTTTTGTTTCAGAAATTCTGTAAGATAGTCTGGGAAAAAAATATAGCTCAGGATTACCTTGATATCTTCCGGAAGACACCTCTCAACACGTTTTTCTTTCAGTCTTTTCAGAATTAGTTCAAGGGTTGCTTCCTTTGATGGTTTTTTCTCTTTCTGAATGACTCGGGATTCATCTTCATTCTCTTCACCTTCATGGTCCAGCGAAGAGCCAAAGCTTTTTGGAAGAGTGTTACTACGTGGACGTGTCTGAGGTACAAATTCTCCATCAGAACTACTGTGTTTTGCATCTTCATTTCAGAAATAAGAGTACAGATCAAAAATAAATGATTTTAGCTAGAATGTGACCAAGTCAAATAAGCAAGATCTGCATCAACATCACACAGACTCAGGTACTTCAAAGTCACATAAAACATTTAAATTATACTACATACAGAAAGAGTATTCTATTCATTCTTTAATGTTCATAGAAAGCACATAAGCTAAAATGCTCTGGTAAGCACTGGAGATACAGTAGTAAACAAAATAGACATGGTCTCTATTCTCAGAAGCATATATTCAGGGAAGGAAAAATAACCAAGTAACCAAGATTAATAAACAAAATAATTTCAGAGTGCTAAGTGCTATAAAAAAGATAAGACAGAGTCACAATGCTAAAAGGAATGCTTTGTGGAGTTGGATGAAATTAACAAAGAAAGCATTTCTGAATAATGTCATCCTAGTTGAATATATAATGATAAGGAACTGGTCTAGCATTAGAAGATTTAGGAGAAGAGCACTCATCCCGAATTGAAGCAATAGCCAATGCAAAGGCCTTTAAAGTTGGCATGTTTGATGAACAGAAAAGGAGATATGAAATGATAAAATTGGGCAGTGCCTGTGGCTCAGTGGATAGGGCACCAGCCCTACATACCGAGGGTGGCAGGTTCAAACCCAGCCCCAGCCAAACTGCAACAAAAAAATAGCCAGGTGTAGTGGTGGGCACCTGTAGTCCCAGCTACTTGGGAGGCTGAGGCAAGAGAATCACCTAAGCCCAGGAGTTGGAGATTGCTGTGAACAGTGTGATGCCACAGCACTCTACCGAGGAAGATAAAGTGAGACTCTGTCTCTACAAAAAAAAAGAAAGTGATAAAATTGGCTAAAGACAGAATGTTCAAGGCCTTGAAAGCCATAGTAGTAAAGAATCTGGACTTTATTCTAAATGGAAGCTCATCGAAGGGGTTGAACAAGAGGGTAACATGATTTTTTTTAAAGATAATTCTGGATGCTATGCAGCAGATGAACTGTACGACAGTAAGACTAAAGGAAAATTGAGAAATTAGGCTAATGCTAGTCAATCTAATGATACAAATTAGTAATACAATCAAGGTAAATGGTTTCCACTGATGGCTGGAAACTAGCAGTAAACAAATGTTTAACAGAACTGTAGGGGGAAATAAAGTTATATTCTCAAGAATATTAAACAGAAAGTTACATTTTAACCACAAGAATGCAAAGTCCATGATAGGTCAAGGGTCTATCTTATTCACTGCAATGTCTCCAGTTGTCTACAAAGTACTTAGTACTTAAGAAATATTAAATATTTTCTTGAATAAATTCAAATGAACATACCAAAGTGGCACTCCAAATAAACCCAAACTTGGGACAGATAACTTTTTTTTTTTTTGAGACAGAGCCTCAAGCTGTCACCCTGGATAGAGTGCTGTGGCATCACAGCTCATAGCAACCTCCAACTCCTGGGCTCAAGCAAGTCTCCTGCCTCTGCCTCCCAAGTAGCTGGGACTACAGGCTCCCGCTACAATGCCCAGCCATTTTTTGGCTGCAGCCGTCATGGTTGTTTGGCGGGCCTGGGCTGTATTCGAACCCGCCAGCTCAGGTGTACGTGGCTGGCGCCTTAGCTGCTTGAGCCACGGCGCCGAGCCAGGACAGATAATTTTTTAAGTATTAATAATTATTAAACAGCTTATGAATACTCATACCTTAACAACTGCTACACTGGGCAGACACCAAGAAACTTAAGTCCTAGTTTATGATTTAATAAGACTTGCAATTTAGTCTTTGTAGAATAAGCAATTCACTATAATTAGGTACCTTACTCTTAGACGAAACACCTACCCAAAAATCGTAATGAAATACCTAACAAAAACCTAAACTGCTTAATATCTGAAATATATTTAAGATAAACCTTATAATATCAGTACAACTAAAAATATAAAATCTAGGGTACCTTTCAACATAGTATTACTAATAAAAACACAAGACATTTGAAAGAATGTAATACTATGAATTTCCCTTGTCTTAGTACATAACTCTGATCCTAATAAAAGAAAAGGAAACATTTATTCATGCCACAATGTTCAAGTTTTAAAATTACAAAAAATTCTAAATCTCAGACATTATTATGAAGAATATTTGAAAAAAAAGAAAAGAAACATTTGGAAAATACAAATATAGGCTGGCCTCAGGGGCTCATGCCTGGAATCCCTTTGGGAGGCCAAAGCAGGAGGATCACTTGAGGTCAGGAGTTCGAAGACCAGACTGGGAAACATACCTAGACCTTGTCTTCACAAAAAATAAAATACTAGGCAGACATAGTGGTGCACCCCTGTAGTCTTAGCTACTTGGGAGGCCAAGGCAGGAGAATCACTTCAGCCCAGGAATTCAAGGCTACATTGAACTATGTTCATGTCACCGCACTCCAGTCTGGGCAACTGAGTGAGATTGTCTTATAAAAGGCAAATATATTACAAATGGCACATCACGTACCTTTAATTTGCTTCCGCAGTTTGGTAAGCTCTGTCATCCATTTTAATACCTTTGGATTGGCTGCAATATCACTGTAAGAAGGCTGAAAAAATTGAGGAGAATCACTGACATTTTTGTGGAAAGCAATGGTTATGTTAATTTATGGTCAAATAGTACCTAATAGTTCCTACAGCACAAACTTCACAAAATCCTCATTTACTTAATTTTGATTAGATGGTGTAGTATATTATGTAAAGGTCTCCCAGAGCAGAGTCTGATAAATGGCAGATGCTAGATTTAAATATGGGTCTTCTGACTCCCAAACATGGGAGTCTTCCTACTTCACGTGTTCTAACTATTAAGGCATCTGCACCCTGGCCCCTACCTCCTTGACACACTCTCTCCCTCCTCTCTTGGCACTTGTGGTTTTTGATGGAGCAGAAACAGCAGTTAACATGATTTGTCAATGTAAAGTATTTGCTTTAAAAATTCTAATAGCTGTTTTCCTAATGGAAATATAAAGATGCCATGGTATGATGGCAAAAATACTGGCCTGGAAATCTGAAGGCTAAGGATCTACATGATCTCAGGTGTATGTATATGATCATTATGTCCCTGGGCATCTTAAGATTTGTTCTTTCTCTCGGGATAGAGCTAAAATGCTCTTGAAAGATTCTTTTTCCTTTTCTAATATTAGATCCAGCTCACTTGGGGTAATGCTTCAAACTTACCTTACTATTTCTTTCCCTTTCAAATTGTTCCTCAAATTGTCTGATTTTTTTCTGAAGTTTCTTGACCACTTGATAAGGAGTTCTATCTTCTCTTTTTTCATCTTTTGAACTAAAGGAGGATCTTCGGATCCTGAATTAAAACAAAAAGCCAACAATGTATATTAAATTTGCAAGTACCAACACCGTCTTATTGCCCTGACATAACACTATTACCAATAAGTGTATGTTTAAAGTGAAAGTAAGTTGCTAACTCTAAAGGACAGTTAGTAAAAAGAAACACAAGGTGAGGCTGGGGACGTGGTGGCTGACATCTGTAATCCTAGTACTCTGGGAGGCCAAAGCGGGTGGACTGCTTGAGCTCACAAGTTCGAGACCAGCCTGAGCAAGAGCAAGCCTAAAAATAGCTGGGTGTTGTAGCAGGTGCCTGCAGTCTCAGCTACTCGGGAGGCTGAGGCAGGAACACTTAAGCCCAATAATTTGAGGTTGCTGTGAGTTGTGATGCCATGGCACTCTACTGAGGACAACAAAGTGAGACTGCCTCAAAAAAAAAAAGAAAAAAAGAGAAAGAAGTACAATGTGCTACACATCACAAAATTAGTTAACATAAGGGGTGATGAAAACAATTTAGAATAATTTAAAACTCATTTGGAAATAAGGCAGAAAAAAAACAACAATATCTAGCAGCTCAGAGCTCTTTTAAGAATTCAAACTGTGGCTCGGCGCCTGTGGCTCAGTGGGCTAAGGCACCAGCCACGTAAACCTGAGCTGGCGGGTTTGAATCCAGCCTGGACCCGCCAACCAACAATGACGGTTGCAACCCAAACAAAAATAGCCGGCGTTGTGGCAGGCGCCTGTAGGCCCAGCTACTTGGGAGGCAGAGGCAGGAGACTCGCTTGAGCCCAGGAATTGGAGGTTGCTGTGAGCTGTAATGCCACGACACTCTACCCAGGTGACAGCTTGAGGCTCTGTCTCAAAAAAAAAAGATTTCAAACTGTATGGCTCAGCACACATAACTCAGTGGTTAGGGCGCCAGCAGGTTCCAACCCTGCCAGGGCATGCTAAACAACAACACCACCAAAAAAACTAGACGGGCATTGTGGTGGGCACCTGCAGTCCCAGCTACTTGAGAGGGTGAGGCAAGAGGACCACTTGAGTCTAAGAGTTGGAGGCTGCTGTGAGTTAAGATGCCACAGCACTCTACCGAGGGCGACATAGTAAAACTCTTGACTACAAAAAAAAAAAAAAAAAATTCAAACTGGATAAGGAAGTTTTTGACATTCAGAACAAGTTTTTTTTTGAGCCAGAGCCTCAAGCTGTCACCCTGGGTAGAGTGCCGTGGTATCATAGCTCATAGCAACCTCCAACTCTTGGGCTCAAGCGAGTCGCCTGCCTCAGCCTCCCAAGTAGCGGGACTACAGATGCCCGCCACGACGCCCGGCTATTTTTTTTGGTTGCAGCCTCATTGTTTGGCAGGCTGGGCTGGATTCCAACCCGCCAGCTCAGGTGTATGTGGCTGGCGCCTTAGCCAGTTGAGCCGCAGGCGCCAAGTCCGGAACAAGTTTTGAGGAACTAGTCAGCATCCCTTGCTTACTGCTCTTTCAGAGTTCTGTGTTTTAGTCATAAATAAATACACGAGGAAATGTCTATTGGAGAGCAAACATCAAAAACACCTACAGAACTCAGAATTTCGTATCAGAGCCAGAAAAAAAAAATTATAAAAATGTGTGCATGAACAGGTATGGAAAACTACATCTCTCAGAGGATCCGGGTACATAATAGGAAATCACCTCTCATAAGCATATAAAAATTATATACCTAGCAAAAGAAAGTGCTTTAGAAGAAGAATCTAACTTTTCTGGATCATGTAGGAAACGCTGGCTTTGCCCAAAATCCAAACTGCGGTGTGATAATACTGGAGGACAGTCCTCTTCCAGGGGGTGATGATTCATTCTTCCAGCTTGTGGAGACAGCTGAGCTTCTCCAGACTCAGAATCCTCTTGCCAAGACTTAAAAGCAGGAAATGGCTCTGTAAAACAGACACAAATAATAGTACCATGGGTCTCTTGAGTCCACGTAGAAAAAAGTCACAAAATATCAGCTACATATTTTTAAGTGCATATAGTTATTTATGCAGTGGTTCATATAACACTGTAAATATTTTTTAAAAAATAAAGAGATACTAGAATCTTCATAAAATCGAATATAGTTTATAATTATTGAAACTTCACTTTTTAGCCCAGAGTTCTATTTTCACATAAGGAGTTATACCTTAAATTTCTGAACCTAATGGCAAACCAAGGACACTGTCAAGCTCTTTAAAATGTAACTGTAAAGAATTATTTAATTCTAACTTTTCTAAAGATGTTATATTAAAAAATCTTATTTAAGAAGGGAAAACTTAATTTAGGGAAAAAAAACACTCAACAGTCCTTAGTTAGAATTTTAAAGCAAAATGATGCCAGGTGTGTGAACTGTCCCTCACTATTAATTAGTTATGTTAAGGAGATGTGAAAGCTCTTTGCCATGTTACCCAGAACACTCACCAAATGAAGCTCTTTGACTTTATCAGAATTTTAACATTTCAAAAAAAAGGAGCTAACTCATCTGACAGCACCTGGTCTCTAACATTAAAACTGTAATGGCTATCTCTGGTACAGAATTCCTGTGCACAATGTATATTTTAGTAATTAAATGCCTAACAATACTATTAAGACAAAATGTTAATAGCACTAGCCCATAAGCACATTTATTTTACTAGTATTATCCTGTATGCTCTCAAATGAAACAATATTAATACAGTTGAAGCCTTTGCACATACAAGGTTTGATTACATACAGAATATATATAAATCATACACATGATTCACAAATATACCCCAAATACAAAATTAACTATAAGTATCACTGGAGTACAGAAGAGGGAAAAAACATTTCCCATCTAAACGTTAGTTTTTTATAACTAAAATTTAATATTTTGATGCTATGGCTATTGACAATAGTAAAAATGAATACAAAGATGGCTTGACAGTGTCAAAATTCATGAGTGATGTTTTCTTTTTCTTCACACGATAGCTAAGATTGCTGCTTTAGTAATTTAGTTTAACTTTTTCATTAGCACTTTAAAGCATTTCATTTTTCAGAACATAATTTAGTTACTGAAGCCCCAATCAACCTGACAATTAAAATTAAAATCCCACAATAAACCCAGTAATAACAAAGTGATTTCAGAGCAACCCTTGTACCTGTGTCCCAGCAAATAACTGGCAATAAATATATTATGAGAAATCTCCTATTTTAAGATAAGAAAGAAGAAAAACAATTTTTTCCGGGTATCATTTTTAACCCAGAACAGTTTTCCAAAGATAGGGGGACACCAGGAGAAGGGCTAATAATAAAAAGACAAAGTGAACCATAAAAAGGAAAAAAACTAAACTATGGTGAACCATACTTACCCTCCCCATCTCTCTGCAGATGCATTGTTTTGAAATCAATGAGGGGAAAAGTGATAGGGCATGACGCTAATAAAATGGAAAAAAATGGCAAAAAATACTAAAGTGAACACACAGCACAGTCAGAACAAACCATACACATAACACAAAGCCAAAGATACCAAAACATTCCCCTAAAACCAGTTAGGCATTCTGCTCAAAAATTTTATTTGAAGAAATTACTACTAAGCAAACTTTAACAAACACAAACATATATTTCCATTTCAGCAAGCAAGGCAAACAAAACCAAAAAAACACAAAGTAGTACTATTTTATTAAAACTCAAATGTAAAACTGAAGAAATGGAAACTCTTAAAGTATTATTTGAAACTTTTCAGTATAATTGACTTGAAACAGAAAAAAATCTCAGTTTGTTCTTTGAAATTATCCTCTGTTACGGAGTTAGCAGGAAAGAATATGAAAGAAAGATGTTATCCACTTCCATTATAAGCCAAAACCTTTTGAACAGGTACTACAAATTCATACTGATGATAGTCGCGTGCTACCTGCTTGCTAACTACATTTTGCTGACTGTTCTTTAAGCAAAACAAAACAACCTCACCTACTTAGAAATAGTGAGGTGGGCAGAACAAAGTGTGTATCTGATTCCAAAGTAGTCGTGGGTCTCCTACGACTTTTCCTTAGGAAAAAATCTTTCCTAAAGTAATTTGGTCTCCTAAGGAAAAGATTTTTATTAAGAACATCCTAATTCCTAATTGTGGAAAAATCAATGCTCATACTGGTGGCAAAGTTGTAATAAATAACATGGTCTACTAACAGCCATTCATCCAAGCACAGGCACAGTTCATGGCTGGGAAGTTCACTGAGCTATCTCTAACTGTTAGCTTTCTGAAAGTCACTGACCCCTATTTCTGGAACTGGGAGCCAGCAAGAAGCCCACAAAGATGGTTTTAAGCCAGGTGGATAACGGGGCAGCACAGACACTGAAAATCAGGGATCAGTGGTCTATACAGGTTACCTCCTTTCCTCTAACAATAAGCTCCAAGGGTTGGAATCTGACAGGGGTAAAAACCAGTCCAGTATCAGGATCTCTTTGGGAGAGTCTCCAGAAAACTGAAACTGGAGAGATAATGTCTGGTCTCCTCAGACAATGAAAATAATTGTTCTTCTATGCTTAAAACTTAAGATCAGGACCTCCCAGACCAAAGATCATAAAGGGCTATCAGAATCTTCTTAAGAGGAAAACACAAAAGTGCGTTATCAGAATCGCAGCTGCTGGGTGGTGCCTGTGGCTCAGTCAGTAAGGTGCTGGCCCCATATACCAAGGGTGGCAGGTTCAAACCCAGCCCCAGCCGAACTGCAACAACAACAACAACAAAAAAAATAGCCGGGCATTGTGGTAGGCACCTGTGGTCCCAGCTACTCGGGAGGCTGAGGCAAGAGAATCACCTAAGCCCAGGAGCTGGAGGTTGCTGTGAGCTATGTGATGCCACAGCACTCTACCAAGGGCGATAAAGTGAGACTGTCTCTACATAAAAAAAAAAAAAAAAAAGAATCGCAGCTGCTTCTTTCAGAGTCTCCTTTTTCACCAAGGTCTCAAAGGATATTCTGTTGCCCACCTCAGTGACTATGTCACAATAAATAACTAAAAAGGATATTTGATATTCACTGCCATCAGTGCACTAACATATGTTCTAACTCTAGGGAGCATCTTTATAAATTGCATATGTCCTGAAAAACATAAAGCAAAGCAAATCTAAGACAACTTCAGTTTAAGTTAGCCCAGGTATAAAATATGTAATATGCCACTGGGTTTGCCAAACATCTAGAACTAAAAAGGGTCAGAAGTAACAGGAGGAGTTGACAAAAAAGATTGGCACAGACAATGACTTAACTGAGGCACTAAAAAAAAAAAAAAAATGCCTAAACTGTAGGGGAAAAAAGTACACTGCAACTGTGATCAGATGAGTAGACTTAATGCTGCCAAAGAAGTCCCTGGGCCTGGCATGGCAATTCCTTTTGTTACTGCTAATGTCATCAGATAACTAGTAATAGTCTTATTACTATTTATGTCATCAGATAACTCGCCAAAGGTGAGACAATCCAGGGATCTCCATCCAAGTGAATATGTAACTCCGCTTATGATTCCTGAGTTGTCTCACTCTCTCTTTATCAAGAAAGTTGTATAATCCTCCTGGATCCAAATTTGTTGCTTGCTTCCCCACCTCCTGCAACATGGTATTTGAAAATTTACAAATTTGAAAGAACTTTACAGTGAATAACCATACACCATCACCTAGATTCTATCATTAACATTTTACTATACTTGCTTTATAACATTTATAATATCTGTCTGATTAACCACCTTATTTTTATCTATGAATGTCAGAATAAAACTATACATATGGGTATATTTCTCTATAAACACTCTAACACGCAAATTTAAAGTTAAAGTTCAATATCTGTCTACAGTTTTTAATTCTCTTTATGCCAAAAAATATTTTATATATTATGAAACACAAAAAATCTTAAGTGTACATATGCTGAGTGTTGAGAAATGTATATACCCATGTTACTTGTCTATTAAATTTAAACTCCCCTTTGTGCAAATTTTTAGGATCCTCTCACATAACTTCATAACATAATACAGAGGTATAGTATAATATTTGTTTAGAAGTAGCCTTCAAGATAATTCTTTTTTTGTGATTTTTAAAAGCTAGTCTCTTGTGATTTTTTTTTTTTTTTTTTTTGAGATAGAGCCTCAAGCTGTCACCTTAGATAGAGTGCTGTGGCATCACAGCTCACAGCAACCTCCAATTCCTGGGCTCAAGCGAGTCTCCTGCCTCTGCCTCCCAAGTAGCTGGGACTACAGGCTCCTGCCACAATGCCCAGCCACTTTTTGGTTGCAGCCGTCATTGTTGTTTGGCGGGCCCGGCCTGGATTCGAACCTACCAGCTCAGGTGCACGTGGCTGGTGCCTTAGCCCGTTGAGCCACAGGTGCCGAGCCCCTTCCTTCCTTTTGTTCAATACTTAGCAAGCACCCTCTGTGTGTCAAGAACTATTTCAATGACTGGGTGAAAGAGACCCACAAAACATATCATTCCTGACCTCATAAAAAGCACATGCTAGCACAGTGGCTCACCCCTATAATCCCAGCACTCTGGGAGGCCAAGGCAGGTGGATCACTTGAGTTCAGGAGTTCAAGACCAGCCTGAGCAAGAGCGAGACCCCATCTCTAACAAAATAGCCAGGCGTGTGGTGGGCACCTATAGTTCCAGCTACACAGGAGGCTGAGACGAGAGAATCACTTGAGCCCAAGCGTTTGAGGTTGCTATGAGCTGTGACACCATAGCACTCTGCCCAGAGTGACAGAGTGAGACTCTGTCTCAAAATAAAAATAAAGGCTCAGCACCCATAGCACAGTGGTTACGGCACCAGCCACATACACTGAAGCTGGTGGGTTCGAAACCGGCCCAGGCCAGCTAAACAACATTGACAACTGCAACAAAAAATAGCTAGGTGTTGTGGCGGGTGCCTGCAGTCCCAGCTCCTTGAGAGACTGAGGCAAGAGAATCGCTGGAGCTCAAGAGTTTGAAGTTGCTATGAGCTGTGACGTCATGACATTCTACTGAGGGCAACATAGTGAGACTCTATCTCAAACAAACAAACAAATAAATAAATACAATAAAAAATAACAACAACAACACACAGTAAGCCAGAAGTATGGCTCATGCCTGTAATCCTAGCAGTCTGGGAGGCCAAGGAGGGTGGATTGCTTAAGCTCAGGAGTTCAAGATCAGCCTAAGCAAGAGCCAGACCCTGTCTCTACTAAAAGTAGGAACATTAGCCATGTGTGGGAGTATGCACCTGTAGTCCCAGCCACTTAGGAGCCAGACACAAGGGGACTGCTGGAGCCCAGGAGTATGATGTTGAAGTGAACTGTGATGATGCCACTACACCTAACCTGGGTGACAGAGTGCAACCCTGTCTCAGAGAAACAAAAACAGAAAATACACCAAAAACACATTAATCCAACAATCCTAGAACTGAGTCTGTGGTCACAGCATGTGTAATATTAGAGAACCATGGTGAGGCAGGAACTGCTTTAGATAGGTGGTCAGGCAGGGCATCTCTGAGCTAATTCCAGAAGAGTAAGAAGGAGACTGCCCTGCAAAGAGCATGGACAAGTGTGCTCCCGGCAGAAAGGCCAATGTGTGCAAAAAGCTTGAGGAGGGAAGGAGCTAGGGCGCTCAAGAGACCTAAAAGACACCCTGCTTTGCTTCAAAATCCCTAAGATTCATAAAAGGAGGCGTACACACTTCCTCAGGCTGCTGTAACAAATAAGGTGGCTTAAAGCAACAGGAATTTATTTTCGTAGAGTTCTGGAGGCCAGAAGCCTGACCTCAAGATGTGTGGGGAGTTGGTGCCTCCTGGAGGCTCTGAGGGAGAACCAGCCCCATGCTCTCTCCTAGCTTTGGGTAGCTGCTGACAGTCCTTGGTGTCCTGTGGCCCAGTCTCTCTTCTCCGTCTCTGCCTTCATACAGCCTTTCTGCTATGTGTGTCCTCCTTTTCTGTCTCCTATGAGGACACTCTTCATTAGATTTAGGGCTGCCTCTAAATTAGATGAAACTAGGATGGTCTCATCTCAAGGTCCTTATATGTTAATTACATACACCACCACCCCACTTGTTCCAAATAAGGTCACATTCTGAGGTTCTGGGTGGACAAATCTTTTGGAAGAAACAGTTCAGCCCACTACAGAGGATATATTCCTAGACATTCTTATCTGGAAGGGATCTGAGAGACTCAGAGATCAGCTGAAACAGCACATTTCAAACTGTTATCTTTTTTAAAGGATCTGTGTTCACATAAATCTGGAAAATGTCATATAAGGATCTCAGGCTGGCAGTTTCATAACTCACCTTAGCACATTAAAGGGCTGAGAATTCACAGTAAAGAAGCCAACGACTCAGCGCCTGTGGCTCAACGGGCTAAGGCGCCAGCCACGTACACCTGAGCTGGCGGGTTCGAATCCAGCCCGGGCCTGCCAAACAACAATGACGGCTGCAAAAAATGGCCGGCGCTGTGGCAGGCACCTGTAGTCCCAGCTACTTGGGAGGCGGAGGCAAGAGACTCTCTTGAGCCCAAGAATTGGAGGTTGCTGTGAGCTGTGATGCTGTGGCACTCTACCCAGGGCGACAGCTTGAGGCTCTGTCTCGAGAAAATAAAAAAAGAAGAAGCCAACGTATCATCACTTTTAAAGCATCGTTTCCCTAGTTTATTTCATCATAAAGCCCCATTTTCCTTCTTATAATCCCTGTTAAGTTTTGAGAACATGTCAACCCATGGAAATTTGAGAGTAATGCTGATGTAGTCCAACCTCACCGTATTATAGACAAGAGGATCAACATCCAATGTCACATGGCTGGGAGGGTCACAAAATGGACTGAAAACTCAGTCTCCTCAAAATGATAGAAATGGTGACACAGGAGTGATTGACATGAGGGAGACAGTGAGTGTGACTCTCTGGAGATCCCACCAGGGAGATCTTTGTGATGATCAGACAATTCAACATCTTACTTGAAGTGGTAGTTACTCAAATTTACTCATGTGATAAAATAAAATAGAATTATGGACACACACATTGTACCCATGTCAATTTCCTTGTTTTGATATTGTACACAAAAGGCAAATATCGGTCATTACCATTACAGAAGATATAACCTTGGGAGCAACTGGAAGAAAGGAACTTGGAACCTGTTTCTACTTTCTTTGCAATTTCTTATGAATATAGAATGATTTCAAAACAAAAAGTTTAAAAAAAAGTTTCTGGCCAGGCATGGTGGCTTATGCCTATAATCCTAGCACTCTGAAAGGCCAAGGCAGGACGATTGCTTGAACTCAGGAGTTTAAGACCAGCCTGAGCAAGACCCCATCACTCCTAAAAATAGAAAACACTAGCCAGGCATTGTGGCAGGTGCCTGTAGTCAGCTACTCAGGAGGCTGAGACAAGAGGATCGCTTGAGCCCAGGAGTTTGAGGTTGCTGTGAGCTATGATGCTACAGCATTCTGCCCAGGGTGACAGAATGAGACTCTGTCTCAAACAAAAAAAAAGTTTCCTGTCTACCGTTTCAAGAGGTTTATATGTTGTCAAAGATCATTAGATCAAATTCAGGTTTATGCTAACAGCTATGTGCTCCCAAGGCTCAATGAATAACATACTTTATGGCCTTTTATAGTTTATTTAAATTGCAGTCATTAGGGAGCAGGGGGCAGTAATTTGCTGATGTTTCACTGCAGTGATGAATGCAAAGACCAACAGACTTTCCTTCTCCTTCTCACCTGACTTTCCTGTATTCTATATCCAAGTGTGTGATTTCTGCTCACACCAGAGATGCACAGACAAGAGAAAGAAGAGATAGGAAATAGTTCCTTGAGGCGGCACCTGTGACTCAAGTGAGTAGAGCACCAGCCGCATACACCGAAGGTGGCAGGTTCGAACCCAGCCCCTGCCAAACTGCAATAAAAAAATAGCCAGACGATATGGTGGGTTCCTGTAGTCCCAGCTACTTGGGAGACTGAGGCAAGACAATCGCCTAAGCCCAGGAGTTGGAGGTTGCTATGAGCTATGACACCAGGGCACTCTACCAAGGGCAATAAAGTAAGATTCTGTCTCTAAAAAAAAAAAAAAAAGAAAAGAAAATAGTTTCTTGGTCATCTAGCTGTACCTCTGTGGAGGCAGCATGTACTGTCAAGCTGTGTCTTGAGTGATCATTTATGTGGTCGCGACACAGGATTATATTTTAAGTTTATCCATTTGAGAGAATTCAACTATGTTAGCTGATAATTGACCAACAATCTATTCAAACTTTGCTTTAGTTTCCTGTCAACATGTTCACAGCACAAAGGATATTAAGAACATTGATTAGGTCTCGGCGCCTGTGGCTTAATCGGCTAAGGCGCCAGCCACGTACACCTGAGCTGGCGGGTTCGAATCCAGGCCGGCCGCCAAACAACAATGACAGCTGCAACCAAAAAATGGCCAGGCGTCGTGGCAGGCGCCTGTAGTCCCAGCTACTTGGGAGGCAGAGGCAGGAGACTCGCTTGAGCCCAGGAGTTGGAGGTTGCTGTGAGCTGTGATGCCACAGCACTCTATCCAGGGTGACAGCTTGAGGCTCTGTCTCAAAAAAAAAGAGCATTGACCTTGCAGCTTAAAACAAAACAAAACACAAGAGCTTGATTGCTGGCTCTACTACTGGAGATGTGTGTGCAGTATGACACACACAACAAAGCTGCTTCCCGGCCACTCCCCGGAGAGAAGACAACCACTTAGTCTGTGAAAGCAGAACGGCATGGCTGAGCACCCCACAGTGTTGGGACACGGGAGGGCTTCACTGGGGTTTCTTTCCTCTGAAAAGAAAATCTGCTTGGCTGGGTTATACTTTTTGTAAGAGTCAGATGGAAAGCGTCAGATTAGGGTGGAACACGCTTTTCTTTTTTTTCAGATTGATAGGAGGGTCTGAACATTTAGATTGCTTTGTTTTCAAATTGTAGTTGAGCCCTTCATTCAGGGGTGTGCTGAACATCCTGACACTGTGGGCATTAGGTGAGACCCCACCAATCACCTTCTCCCTCCTCCCTTCCTTCTCTCCCCTCCCCCTCACCATATTTGTAGAACACATTCTTATTATCCTCATTTAAAATTCCTGTTATTTGGGGCCAGAAGTTGTCTGAAATTTTAGAAAGCTATTGCTAGGCCAGTGGTAAGTCCTAAGTCACTCCTGTCCACTGTCGGGACATTGGTCATGGTACAGTTTCCCACACTGGTCCTATTATTTTGCCGCTTGAAATATCTGCTCCAGTATTTACAGGAAGGCTGTGAGTAAGTCCGCTCAGCCCTTTAGTCTGAGAGCTCCAGAATTTTAAGGGACTACTGTTCCAATTATCCCAAGTAGGCGAATGTTCCTTTAATGTCTCAGAGGTTTTTAGTCTGGTGACCTCATCTGCTCTCTCCAGATACCTTGGTTGTTGAATTCTGAATGAAGGAGAATAAACTGAGCAAGATCCCTCCCCCCCAAAAAACTCAAGCATATTTGAACCACAAGAAAGTAATATGAGTTCATTTGATTTTTTTCACCCATATCCATAGGCTTTGCCACCAAAAATAGCTTCAAAAGCTACAGGTAAAGCTCCTGGCACAGCAGATTAGCCACAAATGCTACTTCCCCTCCTCCTATGCGAGATCCTCATAGCACAGCCTTGGTGTTTAGGCAAAGCCTCAAAGCTGATCAAAGAAAGGGAAAGAAGAAAGTGAAGTGTGGAAGCTTTAGCTGCTACCAGACTGTGTGGCCTTGAGCAAAAATTATTCACTAGTGGTATTAAGTGAAACCACTTGAGTTAATCATCTCTTTCTGTGATATTATCAGTTCCTGGAGTTAGGTACTGTTATCCTCATTGTCAGCCATAAGGACACTTATCAAGGGGGTTAGAACATTTCCCGAGGTGGCACAGCCACGAGGGATTGACAAACCTAGATCCTTTTGACTGCAGAATGTAATTTTCACCATACCTCCAGATCTTCAGCTCTAAAAATGTCGTCTCTGAGCTCTTTTCTAAGCTTTATCTATCTACATTATTTATTATTTAATTGATTCAAAAAATGAAGATCTTTTCAGGTTTTCCTATGCTAGGTATGGTTGGGTGATTTAAGGAAGCATAAAACATGATATTTAAGATAGACACACACACAATAATTACAATACAGGCTAAAAATAGGGACAGACATCAAGCAGCTCTGGGAAAGGGCAGAGGGACTTCAGGAGACAAAAGAGCTGAGTATTTCTGGGGCAGCCAGGGAGGCCTCCTGAAGAAGGCAGAACATGGCCTAGACCTCACGCTTGTCCACTCAGGGTTCAAAGACAGACACTTCTATTTCACAGGCACTAAGACTTTTGTGTTTTTTCTTTCTTCTCCATTTAGGTTGTGAGAACCCGTCTGTTGTCAGTGCCCGCTGTGGGCACCCCATTGCCACGTGAATAAAACCAGCTGGGACCACGGATTGAAGGTACAAATGCCTGCAAGAGGGGGGCTGCCCATATTCGAGGTAGGGCCCTGAGCAACCCCTCCCATGGCCTTTTATTGAAGCATTATACAGCAGGTATGGGAGCCCAGCACAAGAGCTATGTGCTTAATGATCACTAGGGGCTCTTTCCCCCCAGGCTCAACTTCTACCCTGCTGCGAATGTCCAAAGTATAACACCTGCTTGCTAACAAGCAACCCATTTTAATTCATTAATGCCTGCAGCTGCTTGAGGGCTTGTCTCCGGGCAGCCAAACATATCCGTGCTGGGTAGGAGATTGTCCTGCTCCCAGCGCCTCCCTCAAGAGCCAGTGACCACTTCTACAAGCTGGGTGCATGGTCTCCTACACTCTGTGAACCAAGAGCTGTATAGTTTTTAAATATTTTCAACAATTTAAAGGCAAGAGAACTCCAAGTGCCCATAATAAAGTACATTTCATAGTGCTTGCTTCAAAAGACTCTTGACATTGAAGTCTGACCAGTGATTCTCAACCTTCCTAATGCTGAGACCTTTTAATACAGTTCCTCATGTTGTGGTGACCCCCAACCATAAAATTATTTTCGTTGCTACTTTATAACTGTAATTTTGCTACTGTTATGAATTGTAAGGATGCAGGATGTATCTGATGTCACACCTCACAGGTTGAAAACCGCTGAAACCCTTTCAGGTCATAATCTTTGCTTCTTCTGCCATAAGTCATGCACTTATGGACATCTAAACTTAGAAGCCTTACTGTGAAGTCTCTCCTCTTGGTTCAAGGAGAGTAGGTAGAGGGTTTTGATTTCAAACTTTTGACACAAGCAGATCTCTGCTCATTTAGAAATCCTGCCATGGTAAGGGCAAGCACAAGTTGTCCTCACCTTGTGCCAGGTGTTTGATTCTAAGTACTTCACATATGTTATTCCCATTTAATACATGTAGTCATCCTTTAAGATAAACACTATTGATATACCCATTGTACAGATGAAGAAGCTGAGACCCCCAGAGGGTAAATAATTTGCCAAAGTTCACCCAAGTAGTAACCGTCAGAGCTGAGGTTTAAACTAATAAAGCCCAGTTCTACAGAATAACGCCCTTTGCCACTATTCCACTTGGCCTCCTTCTATGCAGACTGATTCAGCTGGTTTAAAAGCAATAAAAAAAGAAAACTATCATGATTCTAATATTCGGGGGAACCATAAATGGTTTCCTTTTACTTTACTGTAAACTTTCATTTCAAAATGTATTCACGGTTTTAGTAGTTTAAATTTTGTGGGCTTAGATTTAGGAAAGTAGTGATGAAATGCTTATATTGGTATTTTCTTAACAGTAAGTATAAATCAAGATTCGTTGTACAGAAATTTTGTAATACAGTGTAGTGTAAAGAAGACAACATAAATCACTTATGAGACAACCACTGTTTACATTTTGGAGTATTTCCTTGTAAATTGCTTTTTTCTATATATGACTATATGGCTATATATTTGCCTTCTCTCTATAAATATTGAGGACCATGCATGGTACATCCATTTTAATATCTTTTTTTTTTTTTTTTTTTTGATACAGAGTCTTACTCTAACACAGTGCGTAGAGTGCCATGGTGTCACAGCTCAGAGAAACCTCAAACTCTTGGGCTTGAGCAATCCTCTTGCCTCAGCCTCCCCAGTAGCTGGAATTACAGGTATGCGCCACTGCACCTGGCTAGTTTTTCTCTTTTTAGTAGAGATGAAGTCTGGGTCTTGCTCAGAGTGGTCTCGAACTCCTCAGCTCAAGCAATCTACCTGCCTTGGCCTTCCAGAGGCAGATTAGAAATGCGAGCCACCCACCTGCCCCATTTTAATATTTTGATCTTTGTCCATCCTGTCCCATCTTATTAAAAATTCCTTAAAGCCTCATTTGAAGGGCAGAAAAATATTCTATCAAATGGATACTTATTTATTTAATCAGACCTCTATTTTAGGCATTCAAGTTGTTACCATTTATTAAAATAAATGCTTCATTAAACATCTTTGTAAATTTTTACAACTGATATTACTTTCTTAAATGTTGTTAGTTTTATATCCAATTTAATTAATTAATTCTATAAGTACATCTGAATATCTATGTTGTACCTGCTGCATTTGAGGGCCTGAGGACATTGGACTGTCATTGGATCAAAAAAGATGAATGTGGTTCAGAATCTTGACACATATGACTGAAGGCGTCACTCAAAAATCATTCCAGTAATTCATCCCACATCAGCCATCTAAGATATCACATCTCATTAAATCCTATGTGCATTAGGAATCATATTTCCCAATTTGAAAGGTGAAAAATTATATCTCATCTTGGTCCTTTTATTTCTTTGATTTCTAGTGGGGTTATACCTGTTTTGTATATTTATTATTCATAAATGTTTAATTTTTAAACTCTTGTTCCAGGCCTAGTCTAATTGAAGAAATTTCTCATTTCATATTTCTCTATAGCTTAAGAAAATGCATATTAAAAATATTCCCTGAAAGCCTTAATGTTGCCTTTTAGTACCCATAAAAATCAAGGTCAAGCTTTTAATATGTCCAGCTCTCTGAAATCTGGGTTATTGGAGAATATCAAAATGGGCTCGCTGTCTGCACTAAGGGCTCGGAATGACCTGGGCAGGGACATTAAGCAAAATTGGGCAGAAGATATAAAATCTGTCAGTCTCCCGACTCAAGGAAATTAAACACGTGTTATCAACAAATAGAGAAGTTCTTTCTACAAAACATTTTAAAGGCCTTTAGTTTGTCTCTAAGGCAAATTGTTGTTTAATATAACTTAAACTAAATAAATGTAGTAATGTTACTTAATGTAACATGCATCTCACTGAATTCTATATGCATCAAGTATTTCAAAATGCTTTACAAAGGCTCTTTGTAACCTATTCTCAGAAAGGGTGCCCCTTCATCTTTGTCATATCCTATTCATTAGAAATAAGTCACTAGGTCTATTTCATACTCCAGTGATTATAGAAGGGCATGAACACCAGAAGGCAGAGATGGTTAAGGACAATCTCAGAGGCTGCCAATCACACTTTCTATCCTTTAGCATACAAGCTCTGACAATTAAGTTAGTGAACTTGCCACAGGGTGTTTGCATTGGTAGCACTATACAAAAACTTGGTGAGGAATCATAACCCTGGTCTGTCAGGGTCTCACAGCTGTGCTTGCATCAGCCTGGGGCAGTGTCTTGCTGAGTGGTGTTCATTGTTGCTGTTGTGTGCTTTTGTGTGCCACTGAGAGAATGTCAGAGCTTGAATTAGAGCAATGAACAAACGTTAATTAAATTTCTTGTTAAACTTGGCAAGAGTGGAAGTGAAATCAGGAACAGGTTAATCCAAGTTTATGGGGGTAATGCCATGAAGGAAATATCAGTGTACAAATGGATTAAACAATTTTCTGAGGCAAGAGAAAGTGTTACTGGTGAAGAGAGGTCAGGGCAGCCAGTAAAAAAAATTGCAAAAATTCATCAGATCATGTGTCAAAATCATCAGCTGACTATAAGAATCATAGCAGACCAAGTAAACATCGACAGAGAAGCATGTAGGGAAATCTTCGCTGAAAATCTTGCCCAACACCTCATGGCTCTTGTATCACGTCAGTGCACCGGCTCTCACAGCACTGTCTGTGAGGGAGTTTTTAGCCAGTAAACAAAGAACTATATTGGAACACTCTCCCTACTCATCTTATTTGGCCTCCCATAACTTTTTTCTTTACCTGAAAATAAGGAAATATTGAAAGGAAGATATTTTGGTGATATTCAAGGCATTAAGGGTAATGTGAGTCAGCTTTAATGGCCATTCCAGAAAAATAGTTCCAAAATTGCTTTGAAGGGTGGACTAGGCACTGGCATCATTGCATCGCTTCCCATGGGGAGTATTTCAAAGGTGGCCATAGTGATATTCAGCAATGGGGTATGTAGCACTTTTTTTTTTTTTCTTTGCAGTTTTTGGTCAGGGCTGGCTATGAACCCACCACCTCTGGCATATGGGGCTGAGGCCCTACTCCTTTGAGCCAGGCACTGCCCTTAAGATTGTTTGTTTTGTTTTTGTATGTAGCACTTTTTCTGGGGGATGAGTTCATGAACTTAATTGTCAGGCCTCATATTTTATTGTCTTCATAGCACTTGTGATTAGCTAAAATTATTTATTTGTATACCCCTTCCTTGCCTATCTCCTTTCTCTAGAACATAAGGTTTCTGAGAGCAAAGACTTCCTCTGTTTTTTTTTTGGTTTTTTTTTTTTTGCTACATTATCTCCAGAACCTCAACTCTGTCTGGCACATTAAACAAACATTTTGTAGTTGATGAATCAATTGATGAATGTGATAGAATGCAATGGACTGGGAAGGGCCGTGTACTGTGGGCCAGAGCAAAGTCTGTTGAGTCAAAAGGACCTGAGTTAAATCGTCTTTGCTGCTCACCAGCTGTGAGACCTCGGGCACATCATCTTATAATATTCTGTCTCAATTCCCATATTGCAGAGTTAGTCAAATTCTCTCATCAGAGACAGAAAGAAAAAGAAAGATTGAGAAGTTGACCCAATACATAGTCATTATCATTATAATTCAAAAGATGATCTCCTGAGCTGTGCGTAAGACCCAGCCAGGCAGCTGCCACCTCACATAGAGACCCACTCTCTGTGAAGACCTGCCTGGGAGAGCATGAACCTCACTTCCCTGGAGTTTTCACTCCTGCCCACCCAAATGCAGCCATGGAGAAGGAGAAGAGTGGGCAGAGCAAAGGAGAGACCCACAGCGTCAGAAGCTCATCTGGATTCATCACCAACCCCCCATTCCCTTACGCAGCCCTGGGGCTGAGCTGCAGGCCTTCTCTGCAAGCATTATTTCACTCCACCCTGCCGAGTCTCCCTGTACTGTCTGGAGCTGAGGGTCTAGCTGTGACTGGCCCCAAATAAGGGCAGAGCTCCGGAGAGAAACAACCCTCTGACCAGCTGTGCTAAACCATGACTGTCACAATCTGTCTCAAAAAAACAAAAGAAAACAGAAGAACAAGAAACATCCATGAAGTAGGGGTTGAATTTTCTCACCCACCTCAAACAAGATTTTCACACTAAACAAGCAATACACACCAACGTTTATCACAGTCATAATTTGTTTGTTATTTATCTGTCCCATCTACTCCACAAGCATTTATTTGGTACTCACATAGAAGCACCATGCGTGGATCTGGGGATTTACACATGGTGTGAGAACGGGTATGAGAAAGTAGTGACAGATTCATACTGATCAAGCTCTTACTACATGCCAAGGCAAGTGTGAGGTGAGGGAGAAAAAACAGAGGAGAAGCAGTTCCTGGCCTCAAATTGCTCATTGTCTTGTGAGG
Organism: Arctocebus calabarensis; assembly: GCA_963573935.1. Lineage (NCBI taxonomy): Eukaryota > Metazoa > Chordata > Mammalia > Primates > Lorisidae > Arctocebus > Arctocebus calabarensis. The sequence continues at coordinate 49,115 of CAUYON010075508.1, read as the reverse complement.
ATAAAAGGATAGGTGGGCAGTCTCTAAGGAAGAGGTGGGTACAGAATTTTTGGAAAGGGGAGCTCATAGCTTATTTAGGAAACAATATTTTAATGTGGCTGGAATATATGAAAGTAGGCCTGAGGGCAGGTGGGAGGGGTTGGTGGGAGATTTGACTGAAGAGAGATGTTCAGTCCAGGTCTGAAGGGCCCGGTGTAACCTCAGGAGTTTGGACAGGATTCTGTAGGCAGCAGAAGGCGTGTAGAGGAACAATAGTACCAGATCTGCAAAGATTCCTCCTGCACTTATGTTACACATAAGTTAGAGCAGAGAACAGTTTGCAGTCTTCCAGGCAAGAAATATCTGGGCTCTGAGCTAAGCTACGGGAAAATAAAAATGGAGAGATGAGGAAGTCTTCATGAGCTAGCTCAGAGGAAGAAAAGCTATAAAATACTGAGACTTAACTAACTGCGTGTTCTCAAAGAATTTGAAAGGCCTTTAGAGTCACATGTTCCACTCCTATTTCACAGGCAAAAAAAATGTTCTTCCATAGAGGTCACGTAACTTGCCCAAGATCACACAGCTGGCAGCTTGATCCAGGCTGGAGTGACTGGGAATTTTGGTTATTGTCATATACACTGTGTATTTATTTGCTAGGGCTACTGGAACAAAGTAAAGTATGTGGCTTAAAACACATGAATTTATGGTCTCTGGAGGACAAAAGGACCAAAATCAAGGTATCGGGAGAGCTAAGTTCCTTCTACAACCTCTAGGAGAATCCTTCCTGCTCCTTCCCAGTTTCTGTGGCTTTCCAACAATCCGTGGCATTCTTTGGCTTAGATATGCATCAGTCCCATCCTCGGTGTTCACAAGATATTATTCCTGCCTGTGTCACCTTCTTATAAGGACACCAGTCATGTTGAATAAGAAGCATAACTTGCTCCAGCAGGACCTCATCTGATCTCACTACATCTGCAAAAACCTATTCCCAAATAACCCAACCCTTCCAAATAAAGAATTTTTTTAAATGATACCTTTTTTATTTATGATACTATCTCAAATTTGTTCTGACACAAAATGGCAGTCTCTTGGAATAAAGTAACTTGCCCTTGCCTAAATACAGGTAAAGATCTGTCAGTTCCTGTATACAGAAGTTCAATTATTCAAGATTGGTTAAAGCCATGGCTGTAATTTTTAGTAATTTCTATCTTCTCCACTTGAACTTGAAGTGATTGGAATAGGTAATTGGAGATCTTGACTTCTTCTCCATGGTTCCTCCATTCAGTACCTCTGTCCTCCTGTCACAAATCTCTGAGGCCGCCCACCAGCTATCAGTTTATCTTAGTGTAGGGTGGAAAGAAGGAGGTTTCTCTGTGATGCAGGAAGCTAAGGCTTGAGTAGACCCCAAGTCTACCACATCGTATCTTAGTCAGCAAATGCATTTCTCAGGAGGAAGGCCCAGTGGAAATACAGAACGTTACCATTTCTAATGAGGAACCAAAGTCCAAAATAGCTGATTCGACCTCACCCAGGAAGTGCACCCACACACAACTTCCTCTGACTTCTGTGGCTCCACAGCTGCCATAACCTCATACCTGCCCTAGTGCTTGCACATCTGCATAGACTCCTGGTCTGTCCTGGTCTGTTCAAAGCTTTTCTAAACTCCTCCTGGCCACAAGAGCAAGATCCCTTAAGGGATGTTCATAAGAAGGGGAATGATGGTAACTGCATCAGTTCGGATACCTTTTTTTTTTTTCACCTGTTTTACATCTTTCTTTTAAAGAGTGTCAGGACCTAATAGAATCACTAGAGGACCCACTGCATTAATCTCAAAGCTTCCGGAAAAATGAAACTTAGATCCCATTAAAGCCACCTTCGCTGGGACTTTGTGGTCAATCAAACAGAGCCTAAACAGAAATTTAATTTTGCCCTAGCAGTGAGGATTTGCTAAGCAAATTAATGCTAGAGTATAAACAAGGCTTCTTGAGACTGCCTAAGAGCTTTTAAAGAACAATGTGCTTTCAGGGGTTGGAAGCATTCCTTTTACATGCTAATTACAATGCCCAGGGTATTTGTGAAAGCTGGTCTCTCTGGGATTTCTATTAGCCAACAAGTTATTTCTTTCTGATTTAAAGGGGGTGAGGGGTATGAATTACTGACTAGCTACTATGTATTTTGCCTGTGCTGGGTAGTGAGAGATTATTTATCTTCACAACCATCCTTGGAGCTAAGCATTGCCCTAGTTTGCACCAGTGCAATGGAGTTTTGTCTGGAAGTGTGGAGCTGGTTATGGTATGGAGCTGGGACTCAAATCCAGGTGAACCTGCACTCTAGAACCTGTGCAGTCTCCTGCATGACCCCAGACTTTGAATGCAATGCTACTCTCCTCTAAGTTACATTTTCAAGTTCAGTCCTTGAAATATTTTGGAATAGCCTGTCCCTAATTAGCTCAAATTAGGTAGCTTTTGTAAATCTTGTTTTCATTTCAGTAATGAGGAAAATGAGGTATTCAGCCAAGAAGCAAAGGTTGTGGCAGGTCGGAGCTAACAAATCACAGTGCATGGTACTTTCTCAGACCTACCAAGGATGCTGAAAGAAGATAAGATGGAAAATGACTCCTTCTTTGTTACACATCTAAATATATATATATGCACACACACACACATATATATACACACACTTTTTTTTTTGAGACAGTGTCTCACTTTGTCACTCCCAGTAGAGTGTTGTGGTGTCATAGCTTACAGCAATCTCAAACTCTTGGGCTCAAGAGATTCTCTTGCCCATGATCTTTGTTATATATTTTTATCTTTTGGACAGATGTGTTTTCACCGCTCACAGAAGAGACTGCCTTCTGGCCTAAGGTAGCATAGAAATTGTTCTCAGATGAGGCCAGTGAGGATCTTGCCCTAGGTGTAACCCTTTGATTGCACCCTTTCCCAGTAGTGTGGTCACTCTTCCTGAAGATCAGAAAAACTGAGAAAATGTTAGGAAATAAATTCATTTTTTCAGCAATACTACAAAGCCTTCCTCTCACTCACCTTCCAGCTTAGACTTATGTCTAAAGTATACACAAAACACAGTTTAGTGGAATTAGAGAAATAGGGCTTTTAACCCAGAAATGAAACAGCTGTTGATTTCTAGGCTGCTCATTATCAGAGACAAGGAAACATCAGAGCAAATTCAAACTCTCTAAGGTACAATATTGGACCCACATCCCACATAAAGCGCATGTGCCAAGAGCTGCCCAGCAGCACAAAATGCATAAAATAAAACAGGTTTCAAACAATTACAAGACACAACACATAAATCAGGACTTTAAAATATTTATTAATGCTGAATTTTTTATTGCAAAAAATGCTTTCAGAAAAACATAGCTATGACTCTTATTACCCATAAGGCTGCCAGTTTGAATGCAAATAATCTTAACTGCTTGCACCCTCATTGGTAACCCTTGTAGCTAAGGAGCCATTCAGTCTCAGCTTCAAATGAAGAGGAAGTGCAAATAACCCCCACACCTCAAAGCACAGCTTGCTCTGCTAGGAGACAGTTGAGCACAATCCCAGCAGGCTTGCATTCATTTTGCCTGCTGATTGGTTCTTCCCTGCCGCTGACATCATCCTGTTGCCGGGCGGAAAACTGCTGCTGCACAGCCCTCAATACTGACTTCAGATTCTTGCAAAGGGGCCATTGTAGTCAACAGCAAAATCAGATTGTAGCTCAAATGAAATCACCTCTTTTTTTGTCTGATCACTTCAGTCATCTTATGCCTCTTAAATAATAGCATCCCCCACCTGGAGCCCCCACTCTGTAATCTAGCAAATGCTTTTTTGTGGCACTGTTGTCCAAGCAACCCAACCCCCAACTGACACTAGAAAATATAAGAGTATAAGAAAAGATCAGTGCTGTTTTTCTGTAACTGTAGGTGGAAGATGGTTCACACTTCTCCAAGATGAAATTGGCCTTCTGATTAGCTTATGTTTGCCTTTACCAACAGAATTCAAGTAGGTCCTCACCTTCTATAACAAATGGCTTTCTAGCTCTCATTTATTCTCCCAGCATTCTGCAAGGCATAGATAAACTGGGAAAGTGATGGCAAAGGCCAGCTTGTCTGTTGCCCTTTACAGTTTGCAAATCAGTTTTTACATATACGCCTCATATGTCCCTTGCAACAGTCCTGTGAATTAGGTCCGATCACTTATTTTACAGATAAGAAACAGTCCTCAAATATTAAATCCTTTGCCAGCCACATAGTTAATAAATAATAAATGACATAATTAATAAGGTTGGGACTCAAACCCAGGCTTTCTGACTCTAATTTTCGGAACTCTTGCCACTCAGACATAGCATCTTTCAGCCCTGGGAGGCTGAGTGATTTCCAAGGGCCAGAGCAAAGAAAGCAGGTAAACCAGTGCCAGGACCCAGCAATTCTTGTTCTCCATCTGAGGCCTTTCCTTCTAAACCATTCAGTAGCTCTCAAGACATAAGAGATGTTCTCAGATACACATTTCTTTTACAAAGTTCTAGGTGTTCACAAGTTTTTACTGATTAAGTGTAGCTTTGAGGAAGAAAAACAAAAGCCTAATAATTCAGATGCACATTTGCATGTGTTACATAAGGCTTCTATAAGGGATGAGATTATCCAGTTGCAGGCTTATTTTAAGTTTTAATGGAATGACTTTGACAGAGCAAAAATAGCAGCTTAGTAAGCAGCTCCTCAAGTGAGCTGTCAGAGATACTTTCACAGTAGATAGCTGGGCCCTCCGCTCTCAGGAAACACAGATTCTCCTGTTTGTCTCGGCAGGGATGACCAACACCCATTGCTTGCCTTTCATCTTGCCTGACACAGCTTTGTCTTTTATCTCATTCATTGCTCAAACCCTTCCTCTCTTCATCTTTTAAGACACATTCAAAATACTTTAGCTTTCCTAAGTTATTTTTACATAAGCAGAGCAAAAACACTTGGATTTACTTTATTCTTCTGGGGAGATGGCTACATCTGGTTGGCTCAGGTGTAAACAATGCTCCCTCACCCATCCTTATGTTCAAATAAGACAGAGAATCCTTCAACAAAGGTTTAGGAGGCTGAAACACTGATTGGAGGAAAGGCAGGAGAGAGTGAGGGGCACAGACCACTCACACAGAGGTGGAGCTCTTTCTCTTTTGATCTTCATGATTGCAACCTCCAAAACACGTGTGCCTTATGTCTCTCCATGTACACAGCTGACTTCCTAGATTTTTCATGCTTCTCTCATTTTCCCAAAGCTACCTCTTTTCCCTTTGGGGATATTGTAGGCCTGTGTCCCCCTGACCCTTGGGTCTCCGGCTTCCTTCCTGCATGTGACTTTGGCATTCATAGGTCACTCTCATTTTCAGCAGAATGTTCTCTCTGAAACTGGCTTCATTTCACACCACTTGGATCTTCACATTTTCACTGCCTGTGGCCATTTAGACAAACTTACTGATATTTTGTTTTTCTGTGTTATTTGAAGATAACAATTTGTCATATCGAAAAATAGAATCTTTTGTCTTGTCAACTCTCTGGAGTGAACCCGGGCAGTTCTCACAACCAGCTCTCTGCGGCTCTAGTCAGTGGCTGCACTTTAGCTCCTGCTGTTTCTTTTGCCTGAAATACATGTCTTTTAAACTGGCACAGAGTTAATTTTCAGTAAAAGTGAAAAAAACAAAAATCTTATGGTGACACAGCTTGTAACAAGTCTAAAAAAATTAGATACTAATCTCATGTAATTATTAGGCAAATGTTTTCTTTCAAGGAAACACGTTCACACAGGTTTAAATATGCGTACAGTATCCATCCAGGTCCAAAGCTCCAGACACGATAGCCTTCTCCTGGGAGTCTGGAACTCGAACTCAGCCCACGCAGCCCCCACTCCTACTTCGCCCATCTCCTCTGCCTATTTCTTTGCACTGGAAAATTTTGCCCAGAAAGTGACAGTGGAAGAAGTCCACCAGCAGACATTATGATCTAAGCTATGTGATCTCTCAGGGCACTTCCGGCCCAGCAGTCTGTGGTCTTTGAGCCCTTTGCAAACTTGTGTGCTATATTAAAAGTTCAGGCTCTGGAAACAGGTCTCATTCAGAACTCAGCTCTGCAATACACCAGCAGACCTAGAGAAGGGATGGAAGCCAAGCCAAATGTGAGGGTGATTTACCTCTCCTTCTGCTTATTTCATTTCTTCATATAAATGAAAATATACTTGCCGCTCATGCATTAAATAGGATAATAATACCTGTGAGGTCCTTAACACAGAACTGGATGTGAGATACTGAAAAGTGCCAATAAATGTTACCAAATATTTCTGCCAAACTAGCAGAAAGTCAGATACAGTAAAAAGAAAATATTAATAAGTCAAGGTGGTAAGAAATTAAAGCAAATTTCAAAACTGAGTATCTGTAATGCCCATAGTTTAATCAAAGTAAAAGTGAAACACACAAAGACAAATGAAAATCTGTAAATATCTCAAGATGATCAATATCCAAAAAAGATGTTTTTTGTGAATGAGCTATCCCAAATTGAAGTGTGGTTTTTAGTTTATTTAGTATGCCTATTAACTAGACTGTCCGTGAAATTAGGTGTCAGTGATAAGGTGGTGAACATCTCTTTTCTCCTGATTTCACTGCATCATTTTTTGAGATAACTGAAGGACAAAACCAAAAATCCTTGAAGCATCAGGAAATGCTCCCGAGAGCAAAGCATCGGACATGGTGGGGCCGACACCCAGGAATGAGCTCAGGTCCTAGTTGCCAGTCAGGTGGAGCTAAATTGGTCATAGACCGGAAACCATCTGACAGGTCAAATTTTATATTTCGCTTCTCAGAATTTATCAAATTGTCTGTTTTGCATAATTTCTACAAGTACATACAAATTACACAGGTTAAGGCACGAGCAAATGTTTGTTGAGTGTCCACTAAAGTGATGCACGGTGCTCAGTATTGAGCAGGTGGCGATGATCTCACAGCAGCCCCAGACTGACAGGCCAGATGCAGGAAACTATAATGTGAGGTCATCTGTGCTATGACGTAGGTATTCATAGGTGCTGCGAGTGCCCAGGAAGAGGGCACTTATCTCTAGCTACAAGACAGGGCAATGCTTGCCAGGAAGAAATACTACATGCCATCCTGATCTCCTGGAAGGGCATCTGCACTCCTGCCATATTAAAGGCTTCACCCACACAACCTTCTCTGAGGGTTGGAACCACAGCCGGTTCACTAGAGCACCTACTGATTTAGGCTTCTTTAGTTTTGACTCAAAGTAAGAAATGTCTGTTGAGCACATTCTGTGCATTAGGCCCTGTGCTAGACAAGGGAGGGCTAAAGACCCTCTAAGACCTGTCACCAATTTTTAAAGTAGAATCTTAAATTACCAAAAAGAAGGCACATTCATTAGCTTTTACACGTAGCATAAGTTGGAAGACGGAGCTAGTTGCAGGATTCAAAAAGATATAGCAGGCTGGAAGGATGGCCTGGAACCAAGAAAAATGAAAAGTTTTATATTAAAAAAATCAAACGTGTAAGAACAGGAGGTGAAACTGGTCCAGAAGCAGTCCATGTGAGAAGACTCAGGGCATGATTAAACTGGAAAGTTCTTGGTTTGACTATTAGCTTCCTTAATGAAGCAACATGTCTCTATTAAACTGTAATATCCTTAAGGGTAGGGGTCACATCTTAAATATTTTAATAGCCCCCCATTGTGTAGCACAGGGCCTAATGCAGAGCATGTGCTCAATAGACCTTTCTTATTTTGAGTCAAAACTAAAAATGCCTAAAGCGATAGGAGCTCTAATGAATGGACGGAGATCCCAACCCCCAGGAAAGGTCGTGTGGGCCTCCTCTGGGCACAGTCTGCCTGGCACTGCTCTCTTTTTCTTCTTAAAATGAAAATCCAAATCCTTTGCATGATTTAGAAACTGGACCTCAAGCCCCACTTCCCAGCACACTCCTTCTAGGGTCACATACTGACCACTCCCACGCTCACTTGGTCCCCCAAGGCCCAGGCGTCCCCGCAGTCTGAACAAGCGCTGATCTCTTTACATGGCAGTTTCCTTCCTCCCCACCTCCTCCCCACACATGCATTTTCCACTAGCTTGGCTTGTTCACCGTGGCTTGTCTCTTTTCCTTACTCAGGGAAGCCTCCAAACCCACAGCCCAGGCCTAGTCCCCTCTTTCACGCTCCCCCAGTTCCCAAGCACTGGTCACAGTCGTTATTCAATGTTAAAATCTGCCTCCTTGCTGGAGTATGAACTCCACCATGACAGGGACCTCAGCTGTCTGTGTCTTTACCACTGTATGTCAAACATTTAGTTCAGTTTTGCTCAAACTTTATGGTGCCTGTGAATGGTTTGTGACATCTTGTTAACCTAAAGATTCTATTCAATAGGTCTGGAGCAGGCTTACGAGCCTGCTTCTTGCCAGCTCCTGGGACTGCTGAAGCTCCTGGTCCTCTGACCCACGTTGAATAGCAGCGTCCTGCAGCACACCCCAGCTGCTTGTGCTTCTCTCCATTCAGAGATGCTGCCGTGATGGACCCCGCTGCACCTCTCACCCAGAAGTGGGGTTCTCCCTGCCGGACTTCCTGCCTCGGCAGCCTCAAAGTCGGCTCCTGGGCCACATGACTTCCAAGTGTCATTCTAAAATAAAAAATTAATCATGTTGTCCCACTTCTTTAAAAGCTTTAGAGACTTCCTGTCAACTTGTAGGAAAAAAAAAAAAAAATCCAAGCTCCTCAGTATAGAGTTCAAGGCACTATCATGATTGTATCCTCCAAACAGTTTTCTGGCTGCACTTGTTTTTTAACCCTGTCTCACACCCCACGCTCTGGCTTTATCCAGGCTATGCAGTTTCTGGAACTCCCCAGGCCAATCCACACCTCTAACCTTTGCTCAGGACACTGACTCTTCCCAGGTGCCCTCCCCCCTCTATCCACTCATCAAAGGTCCACACTCCTCTCCTGACTCACCTGCCTTGTGTCAGAAGCTCCTTCCCGGGGAGAATTGGCCACTCCCTCTTTGGGCTCTGCTGTAGCTCCCCGCTATCCTGGTTTATTTACATGGCCCGTCCTCTTTCCTGGTGGTGAGTCTTCTGAGCACAAAACACCTTCATTCATCCTTGTTACCTTCACTCCTGGAACAAGGTTGGCACTTCAGAAATAGGTAACACAAATGGATTGGTGTCATCATGCTTTGCTCCAGATCTATACCTGAAAGGGTTTGATTTGTCACAATGGAGTGCTTCTAAGGAAAGAACATAGTGTTGGCCCAGAAGATCTGTGAAATGAGCAACAGTTGAATGAATGGTCTAAACATATCACCTGGAGAAAAGATATAGCTGCACGTAGTAGGTGCTTATTCAGTAAATACTGAATGAATGAAAGAATGCACAAAAAAGAGCATAATCTCTCTCTTCATATGGAGGTGTCGGAGTGAACAGAGTATGAAGTATCTGTAGCTCCAGAAGGTAGAACATTGTATCTAGGCCAGCAGATTGCAGCCCAATAAAATATTACATTTCCTAACCAGACCAAGACCTGCTAAATTTCATTTCCTCTAACAGCCATCTAAATGATCTCTTTCTTTTAAAAGTATTAAAATGAAGTAACAGCATAGTCCCTGATGTCATGGCAAATGACAGAAAGAATAAAGTTGGGGGTGATTATTGCCTGTAATGATGTCATCGGAACCCTCTCTCTGTTTCTCTCTCTCCCACCCCTCTCCTCCTGTGTGACTTCAGGGTAGAGACATCGCGGATCTAGCTCATTTCTCCCCAAAGTAAGGAAAGAACAGCACCAGCACCCCCACAGGGGCTGCTCTGGTAAGACCAGCTGAGAGTGTGGCTCCACCGAGAAAGCCTCATGTCCCCGGAAGGTTCCCTGGAGGAGCAGAGAACCACAGCCCTATGCTGCACACACTGCACTGGGGAAAGACACGCCCACCCCAGGAAGACAAGGACCAGGTCGAGCATAAAGGAGGGGACAATTTCTCAGACCCAATTGGCTAATAGCTGGTTATGACTAAACATCAGTTGTTTTTTTTTGAGATGAAGTCTTACTATGTCACCTTGGTAGAGTGCTGTGGAGTCATAGCTCATAGCAAACTCAAGAGTTGGACTCAAAGGAAGACAAAAATAGCAGTTATTCACTGCAGCCTGAATGAGTGTTCCCTTTCCAAAACTTACAACTACATTCGACATTGCATTTGCACAAGATATAAATTCAGTTTACAACCATTGGCTGTTAAAGAATCCTCAACAAAGCAACCCACATTTTGCAAACCTCATAAGAATTCACTATTTCTATGCTCTAGACCAGGAGACTATTCTGCATTTGAGTTTCTTTATTCATTTCTTCCAAAAAATTATTGTATTGGGGATATAATGATGATGAAAACTGTCCTCAGAAAGCCTACAATCTCGTGCAGACAACAGCCAAGTGAAAAAATAATAATCAAGTAAAAATCACAAAGAAAGCAGGTGTCAAGTACTGTAAGAAAATAAGTATCCATATTATCGGATCAAGAATATAAAAAGAAAAAGTGAAACAGTTTAAGCAAGCTTCTTCATGAATAAACATCAGTTGTTTTTTTTTTGAGACGGAGTCTTACTATGTCACCCTTGGTAGAGTGCCGTGGAGTCATAGCAGATAGCAAACTCAAACTCCTGGGTTTAAGCAATTCTCTTGTCTCAGCCTCCTCAAGTAAATATAACTATAGGCGCCTGCCACAATGCCCGGCTATATATATATATATATTTTTTGTAATTGTCGTTGTTGTTTAGCTGGCCCAGGCCAGGTTAGAACCAGCCAGCCCCAGGATATGTGGCTGGTACTCTAGCTTCTGAGTTACAGGCACCATAAACATCAGTTTTTGTTGAAGTAGTCTCAGTTTTTCCCTGGCATACTGGAGGAAAAGATATCTACTTCCTCAGAGTACTCAGTTTCAAATTTATCAGACTCACAAATGTGACACTGCAGATGTTGAAACGTCCACTGTTGGAGGCCCAGAAAACACTACAGATCATCATGGGCCAGATGAGTGACTTCCGTCAGTGGTCTGGGCTGTGAAGAATTAAAAAGAGGGCAGGGTGCAGTGCTTCACATCAGTTATCCCAGCACTCTGGGAAGCCTGAGGCAGGTGGATTGCTTGAGCTCAGGTGTTCAAGATCGGCCCAAGCATGAGTGAGACCCCATCTTTACTAAAAAACAGAAAAACTAGTCAGGCGTCACGGTGGGTGTCTGTAGACACAGCTACAGCCTCCAATGGGAGGCTGAGGCAAGAGGATCGCTTGAGCCCAAGACACTGAGGTTGCTGTGAGGTTGATGACTCAATGGCACTCTACCCAGGGCAAGAGGAGAAGACTCTGTCTTAAAAAAAAACCAAGGGAACAGTGAGGAGATTGGCAATGTCTCAAATGCCACGTCGTTCCATCCCCATGTCACTCATAATCCTGACTCTGGTCGTTGGTCTGACTTACTTTTCTCAGCTGGATGCTTTGAACTGTTGTCACGAGCCCACAGTGTGTATGGCCTCTCAGGGTCACCTTTGATGTGGCTATGCTTTGTTCCATTTGCAGTGACGATGGCATACTGCTCATCCTTCTGAATTTGAAGTTAATGAGAAAGTTTGGATGATCCTTACTCTTTTCTTGGGCCGAGAATAGCAAAGCTTTATCTCACTTGCCTTGCCAGCCTCAAGCACAGATTTCAGGTTATTTCATACTTGAATAATGACAGTGGTAGCTGAATTACAAAGCTCAACAGAATTCTGATCTCTGCTTTTCACCTGTTTTTTAAAACTATTCCTACTGCTTATTAAAATCTTGGTTGCTATTGTTACATAGCACACTATATTTACAGTGAGTTGAGAAATATCAAAAACACTGCTCTGGATTATTTCATTACCCCTCTCACACTGCTGTGTTACCCTCAGATGACCTAAGAGCAGTGGGTTCAATTGTAATTGCTGGCCCTCACTGTGGGCCCAGCTGGACTGACATTTTAATTTCTGCATCTTTTGTGGCTTCCACTTTCCTGGAGGCCAAGGTATAAACGTGTCTGGAATCTCAATTTGTGGAAGGTTAGTAACGTTTTGGAACAGGGCCAGGACCATTCAGTGCTTGGGATGGATTTCCCGGAGTCTCTCCAAGTTCATGGTCACCCATTTGTGCCATGGGTCCAGATTTGGGTCTAAAAGAGACAGTTAAGACAAAATTAAGCTTCCTGCAGCCTTGTTGCACAATGGAATAAAAACGGAGGTGAGCAGTCTGGAGAGGGTTGTTTCTGTGCTTTAGAAGTCGGTTGCATAGTGGAACACTGCTTGAGTGCGGTAAGGCTTTAGGAGGCTTTGGAAGCAGTTACTATATTAAGGATAACTTAAATGGAAAATGATGGCTAAGACTGAAAAGGCTTTAGTTCTTGGCAAATGTTCCATCTCCCAAAAAGGAAGTCCGTTCTATGTAATGAATAAAAGCAGAGCATTTGGGTTTAGTCCAGATTGATATCCCACCCAGCCCCCCACATAGCAGCTGTATGACTTTGAGAAAGTTAATTAACTGACTTCTTAGAAAAGCAACAGTATTATGAAGTAAGGTTAGGTAAGTTAATATGAGTATGACAACAGCTCTGATGGCTCCGATGGCCATTCCAGAAAAAGAAAATTGCTTTGAAGGGTGGACTAGAGAGAGGTGTCAGCACAGAGCTTCTCAAGGGGATCACTTCAAAGGTGACTGTTGAAATGAATTATTGTTTCATTCAGAATACAATATTGTATTGACATTCTACAATGGGGTGTGTAGCACTTCTTGGACGAGTTCACGAACTTAATTGTCAGACCTCGGATATAGAGGGTGCCTAAAATATAAGTACACATTTTAAGAAAAAAAACTGTATTAAAATTGTAAGACTCAATATATACGAATAACAAAGATAAATGCAAGGTCACATTTGATTTTTGCAATTACAAGAGGTGCTCATTGTGGTAACCATCGGTGTTCCAGACACTTCTGACGATGGGGACTACTGCCTGAGCAATGTTATGAGGCTGTCTGGATCTTCCCCTGGGCACCTCACGCTTAGTACCATGCATCTCAAACTCATCAGGAATGTGTGCACTTTTTAGGCACGTTGGGGGTTCTGTTCCTTTCTCACAGCTCCATTGCCGTCATATTTCCACCATGTTATCGAATTTCAAATACCATTCCAAAATGGTCTTGAGCTCCTAGAATTACACCCATGCTTCTGCCATTTTGTTTGACACTAGCAGTCATTTGATTAACACCATGTTTTGAGAGAATTTTGTACTTCATATTGTTAATATAATTTATTTCAATTTTGAAAAGTAACAAGTACATAACATCTCTTAAAATGCATATACATTTTTTGCACATGCAGTATATAAATGTTTAACATGGTACCTGACACATAGGAAATGTTCTGCCAATTCTGTTAAAGAGACAGTCTAAACTACTCTAATCCACTGGTTTATAAGGCTTTGGGGAGGGAGGGTCTCAAACTACCTTGGGAATTTGATAAAACTATGGATCCTTATTCTTCAGGGGGAAGGGAGAGGATTGCACCTGTAAAAAATTTGTGCTCACAGTTTTAGGAAATTCAAAGATACAAAACAGTACAATAATAGACTTCAGGCTGCAATCCTGTGTTCCAGCTCTAGACATGTTCCCAAAAGAGAGAATACTTTAGTATTTAGTTTCATTTATGTTATATATGTATGTGTGTGTGTATATATATATTTGTTTTATTGTTTCAGGTTCATTGAGGATACAAAGAATTAGGTTACACTGTTTGCATTTGTTAGGTAAAGTACCCTCTTATAATTATGTCCCACCTCCCCAAAGTGTGCCATACACCGTGACTTCCCAAACCCCTCCCTGCTCCCCATTCCCTGCTCCCTCTTTCCCCTGCCCCACCTTGAACTGATCTGATTTTTTCTTTTATGTAGGTATATATTAGTTCATCTACTGGCTTCATATTAGGATTGAGTACATTGGATTCTTTCTTTTCCATTCTTGTGAGACTTTACTGAGAAGAATGTGTTCCACCTCCATCCAGGTTAATTAATACAAAGGATATAAAGTCTCCATATTTTTAATGGCTGGATAGTAATCCAGGGCATACATATACCACAGCTTGCTAATCCATTCCTGGTTTGGTGGTCACTTAGGTTGTTTCCACATTTTGGCAATTGTAAATTGAGCTGCAATAAACAGTCTAGTGGAAATGTCTTTATGATAAAAGGAATTTTTTCCTTCTGGATAGATGCATAGTAATGGGATTACAAGATCAAATCTGTAAGGATTCTCCATTCTTTCCTCCCAAAAGGTTGTATTAGTTTGCAGTCCCACCAGCAGTATAAAAGTGTTCCCTTCTCTCCCCATCCATGCCAGCATCTGCAGCTTTGAGACTTTGTGATGTGGGCCATTCTCACTGGGGTTAGGTGATATCTCAGGGTAGTTTTGATTTGTATTTCTCTGACAATCAGGGATGATGAGCATTTATTCAAATGTTTGTTAGCCATTTGTCCGCCTTCACCCAAGAAGGTTCTGTTCATATCTCTTGCCCAGTGGTAGATGAGATTGTTTGCTCTTTTTTTGTTGATTAATTTGAGCTCTCTATAGATTCCAGTTATCCACCCTTTGTCAGATTCATACCCTGAGAATATTTTTTCCCATTCTGAAGGTTGTCTTTTTGCTTTCCTTATTGTGTCCTTAGCTGTAGAGAAGCTGAAAGTACTGCACAACCACATATAAAAGACTGAAACTGGACCCACACCTTTCACCCCTTACAAAAATTGACTCGAGATTGATAAAAGATTTAAATCTAAGGCACAAATGTGGGAGAAACTCCTGATGATGTTGGACTGGGAACAGATTTTATGACAAAGACTTCAGCAGCCATTGCAACAAAAATTAAGAAATGTTTTTTTTTTAATCATTTATAATCATATCTTTTTAAATTTTGACGACATCTTCTCTAGTCCGAATTCCTCACTTATGTATTTTAATTTTTTTGGATTAATAGTATTAAGATACTGAGAAAATACTGGTCTTTTGGGTAAATAGAGAACTCTTTACCAATTTTGCATTTCTATAATTTAAAAAATAAATAACTGTTCTCTTTATCTGCCACCTTTCATGTATGAAATAGTCCTTAAATTTCACGGTAGTCCACTTACCTGCTGCCGCTCTCTGAGATGTATTTATAGCCCTCAGAAGTTCATGTTCATTATTCAAAGGCACGTGATGGATGTCATGACCATTTTTTCTATATCTTTCAATTAGCATATTGAAATCTGCCTTGCCATATCCATCTGATACTGTGCTATTTAACGGAAAGAGCCTTGTGTAGTGCTGGAGGAGTAACTTCACGAAGTGGGAGTACAAATGAACAGCACCTTACTGAACACCTACCCCGGGAACAGCTCCACTCCACAGCATCGGAAACTTGTAAGTGGACAGAGCCCAGACAGAGATGCGTGTCGTTATGACGCTCACAGTCCAATGAGGAAAATGGTCTTACTTTCAGAAGAATATGCCTGGGGTTGAGATTTCATCCATGGACAGGGCCAGAGGTAACCTGTAAGCTTTCAGCCATGTGAATGCCACTGGTTAATTTGCCCTAATTTGCTTTTAAAAATAGCTGGCTCAGCCTGGGAAGCATTAAACACAAAATGACAAAAGTGTATCCAGCCAAAATCCCACCCATAATCTACTCCTGGAATAAGGTACAGGTGGCAGGCAGATAAAGTCAGGCTTTTCTAGGCTTCTCACTGCAAAATATTTTTAAGCTCTTATATTTTGCTATCAGAATCATTTGAGTGACTTTTGAGGAGAATTTGAAGATCTGATCAAAGATTTGGCAGTTTGCTATACATAGAAGGTGACAAGGGACATTAAAAAGCCCTGAAATGTTGTAATATTGTTGAAAATGCTTCTTGGGAACCCAGAAGCAGTGGTGACGCAGAGTCAGGAGAGCTAGCGTGTCATGGGGCTCCGTGGCTCTGAGGAGCCCACCTGCTCTCACTCCAGAATAGCAGTTTAGTGATGTTGGTGAAGCCCTGAAGGCCAAGGGCAGAGAGACAGCAATCCGCCAGGTCTCTGCCCTCCCTGCTTTGCTCTTTCCACACAGAATAATTTTACCCATCTTTGTTACCCTCCAAATCTACAGCCTTACCCTTGTTTGGCTAAATATATTCTCCAGTTCTTTGCAAAAGGGAAGAGACTCTTCTCACTGTTCTCAGGAGGACTAATCTCAGACTTCGCTTCAGCACATTTTTGCCTGAGATGCCACTGCACAAGGGGCTGTTGGTGAAAGGCAGAAGAGATATTCGTGACATCTGAGGAAGGTAAATACACTTCAATGAGTTGCATCATTAGCTCAAGAGAACAAAATCATTTACTTGTTACCTGGTAATGCAGTGACATTTTCCATAGGCACTCAAAATTCATAGGCTATGCTATTTTTGACTGATCAATTGTTTATCTTTTCTCCCAGTGAATGCTTTGATGGACAACAATGCAAATATCCTATAGCCCGGGTCCTTGGTTTTGTAAACAACCAGGAATAAATGTGATATTTTGCCTGACAACCCAGGCAGACTCACAAACAGGCTGTTACAGACACAAGGCAAAGAAGACAGAACTGTGGCGCTTACTACACACTTACGGACCTTAACCATTGTAGCACCCAGAGGATCCTCTCAGCCCAGTCCCACTTATAATTCGGTTAGGTTATTTATTATTTATCTTTTTGGAACAGAGTCTCACTTTGTCACCCTCGATAGAGTGCGATAGTGTTATCTCAGCTCACAGCAACCTCAAACACTTGGACTCAAGCGATCCTCTTGCCTCAGCCTTGTGAGTAGACGCACTACAGGCATGCACCACCACACTTGGCTAGTTTTTTCTTTCTTTTCCTTTTTTTTTTTTTTCCTATTTTTAGTAGAGTTGGAGTCTCACTCTTGCTCAGGCTAATCTTGAACTCCTGAGCTCAAGCAATCCACGCTCCTTGGCTAGGATTATAGGTGTGAGCCACAGCGCCTGGCCTATGGTTAGGTTCTTGCTTGAATGATACAGAATATATTGGGCATATTATCTTTTGTCCTGTGTTCATGTCACAAAATGTAGTAGTTACCTCCTGCAGAGTACAACTGGGCATCACCAGCCATGGCTAGTAAGGAAAGCTCTTCAAGTATTCTGAGGCACTCTACTTCAGAGCTTCCGCTCCTATATGGGAACAATGTTTTATTTTCATTAACCAGCAATTAATAACTTTTCAGTTAAAACTTATAGAAACGATCCCTGTCTTTAGCTTAGAAAAAAGAGAATTTATTGAGGGCAAGACACATAAAGATACATACGTGTGTGTATACATACATTCACCTGTATACACCCACAAACCCAAATTCTGGAAAAGATCATCCTTCCTCATCTAAAGCAGTGGTTCTCATCCTTCCTAACCTGCGGCCCTTTAATACAGTTCCTGTGGGTTGTGACCCACAGGTTGACAACCGCTGCTCTAGAGAGGTTAGAATGAAGGACACATTCACGTCATTTAATTTCTCCATGCCTTTAGTTTCTCTGCCATTTAACAGTATCACGGAAACTGAGCTCTCTATCTTAGAAAGTTATTGGGTGGATGAACTAACAGAAGACAAAAATATGCTTTGCAAGCACAAGTGCAATGAAGATGTTTAATGGTAAACGCTGCATGTTATCAAGCCCCTGAGGCCTTTTAAATAAAAACAGACTGTCTTGGTAAATGGCACTAGGGAATGCAAAACACTAAAATTCAAGTAAATTTCAATTGCTATTTAAAAAAATGCATTATTGCTGTATGAAATCTTTAAAAAATAATACAAATAGCTAACATCTATTAAGTGCTCACAACAGGAGGGAACTGTTCTAAGCACTTTACACGTATCTTTTCACTTCATCCTCACAAAAAAATTGTATAAAGTACAAAAAAAAAAGTGACGTTTGAAGTGTTTTTGAACAGCGACTATACAATATCGAGGTAAAAAAAAATAACAAAAAATTTCGATTTTACCTTATAGAAGTTTTAGGCAATACGTTTCAGGTCACAGCTAAATTTACACTTGCATAATGAGCCTGTTTCCATTTGCTTCCATTTCTGGCCATTCTAGTTCCCCATAGACACATGAATCTCTAGATGTTCATGTCTTCACTGAGAAATAGAAAACGCAAAGTGACAGGTCTTATATATCCAGAAATAACAGTAGTGCTATCTCCTCAGGAGCAAGGTTAGCACAGCCAGAACCCACCCAGTGCTGCCCAGGAAGACCAGTTTCTTCACCTTGCTTGGGAAGCTGATCCCTGTGGGTGTGGTAAAGTGCTGACTTTAATCTCTGAGAGTTTAGCAAGCCCTAAGAACGACTTCACCTCTCAGACAGAAAATAAGTTCAACGGTGGCCGAGCTCAACATGAGCCCGGGACAAATGAGAGAGAGTGAGGGAGATAGAGAGAGTTAGCAAGGGAGAGAAGGGGCAGTGGCTCCCTCAGAGGGGAGGAACATGATGCGAAGGAATAGAAACCAAGAAATGTTCAGATCTATTGGCTGAGATCAGCTCTTTTTTTTTCCTTTTACCATTATTTATGTGTATTAATTTCTCTCTCTCTCTTTTTTTTTTTTTTTGTAGAGACAGAGTCTCGCTTTATTGCCCTCAGTAGAGTGCTGTGGCGTCACAGCTCACAGCAACCTCCAACTCCTGGGCTTAGGCAATTCTCTTGCCTCAGCCTCCCAAGTAGCTGGGACTATAGGCACCGCCACAATGCCCTGCTATTTTTTTGCTGCAGTTTAGTCGAGGCCGGGTTTGAACCTGCCACCCTCAGGTGTGGGGCCAGTGCCCTACCCACTGAGCCGCAGGTGCCGCTCACTAATTTTTTTATTAAATCATAACTGTGTACGATTATGGAGTACAATGTGCTGATTTGATATACAATGTAGAATGCTTAAATCAGACCGATTAACATAACCATCATCACGCTTACTTATTTGTTGTGGTAAGACATCTATACTATACTCTCAATCGTTTAGAAATACACCATTGCATTATACACAATAGGTGAGGTCCCACCAAATACCCTCCCTCCTGCTCCCCAACCCTGCCTCTCATCTCCTCTCCTTCTTTCTGGACTACAGTTGTGTTTTATCATTCCTATGGATGTGTAGGTGATAATACATCGGTTTCAGAATAGTATTGAGTACATTAGGTACTTCTTTTTTCCATTCTTGAGATCAGCTCTTCTAAAGCTAGCAATCAGGTCTACAGAAACATAACACCAGCTAGTTGTTCAGGCACATTCCACATCTGGCAAGTTGAGTGAAAATAAAACGTTTATATGTAGGCTTATATTTATAAAACAAAATGGCCTCCTAGTTTGTACCTATAATACGATCTATCGTATATAGATCTATAATCTATAATCTGCCTGGGTGATCTATAATCTGCCTCTGACACACTGGCTCCCTCATCCCCTTCACCTCTCTCTCAAACACTGTGTTCTTGGACAAAAAATTCTGGAGAAAATTCAATTTTTATTTTTGTTTTTATTTTTTTCTTTTATCTTTTTGGTTCATAAACTCTAAGAAATCATTAAACTGGGCCTATAGGCATGAAGTCCAATGAAGGATAGATAACAAGGGGAAAGAGAGCAGAGTTTTCTTTACAAGCAGTTGATGGCATAGACATGTTAGAATCACTTTAACTTTACACCAGAGGAGAAGAAGTTTGGGTAACACATTACTCATTCCCTAACTTGGAATAAAAAAAGGTTCTGAAAAGCTGGAGGCTTTTGTAGAGCAGAACTTTCTTAATGAAACATACATAACGCTAAAATCGGGGCTTTGTGGCCTAGAGAGTTCTAGTTCTTTCTTTTGGCATGTGTAACTTTCACATCCATCTCCTATTGAGGGCCAAGGGTAATATTTCACACTTACAAGTGCTTGACATAGAAGGAAGGAAGGTTGTAGCAACGGTCTCTTTTGGTTGAAAGAAACAGAGTTAAAACATGTAATTTACTTCACAAAACTAGCAGTGGGAGGAGATTAGATTGATGAAGAAAATTATTACAAAGGTACGAGGGACTGGAAATGAAAGCAGAATTTCAGGAACTCTAAATACCAGTGTCTCCGCATCCTTTTTTTCTTCCTGTGCCTTACCCTATCCCCATCCCCTCCCAGCTTTCTCACTCTTTACTCTCTATCCGTTCTGTTCCTTCTTAGTTTTAGTTTGCATATGGTTCATGACATCCTCCCTCAATCTGACTGTGCTGCCAACTGGCTTAGTATCATCGCTTCTCAATGCCAAATTTCTAAGAAAGGAATCCGATTGGCCCAGACTATTATTTGAAGCTAGTCCATACAGATGGATGGTAGGTTAGAAGATGTCTGTGTTTGAGCCGCGTGTCTATTCCTTGGTCGACTCACAGGAGACAAGGGGCAATCACATAATATGATTATTTGGAATGAGCCACCAGCAGAAATAGGGGACGATATAGATGGGATAGGTTGATATAAACATCTTGAGTTTGCTGGCAGATTTTGTGGAAAACAGATTGTTCCTCTTCTTTCTTAGAGAAACTAATCCCAGCTAACTGCAGTAGGCTGGACTTGCCATGGTGCAGCGAGTGTGGCAACAGTGCCTCTCCCCTTTACCCTTTCTTTTAACTTTATCT
Organism: Arctocebus calabarensis; assembly: GCA_963573935.1. Classification (NCBI taxonomy): domain Eukaryota; kingdom Metazoa; phylum Chordata; class Mammalia; order Primates; family Lorisidae; genus Arctocebus; species Arctocebus calabarensis. Next base: position 28,415 of record CAUYON010075508.1, on the reverse strand, counting down.
CCATCATGACCATCTAGGAATCTTTCAGCCATACCTCAAAACATTTGGAAGTTTAACTTCGCATATCAAGAAAAGTATTTTTTATTATCCCAAGATCACCCAATTGTTCTATTTTGGCGTAACATGCCATTGGGCAATAAAATATTAGAATAGGAAATAATGGATACTTTTTTTTTTTTGCAGTGTTTGGCCAGGGCTGGGTTTGAACCCACCACCTCCAGGATATGAGGCTGGTGCTCTACTCCTTTGAGCCACAGGTATCCCTGCCCCAATAAGGGATACTTCTTTGCTTACTCTCATAGCATTTATTTCAATAGGTATCCAATTAACAAAGATATCCAAACTACATTTGGTGAATGTATGAGAGATTTAATCAAGTAGACCTTGTAGTTTGGTAACCTAACAGAGAAAATCAGTTCCAAAAATATTTACAATAATAACTAATGGAATAGTGCCAATATAAGATTGGTACACTGATGCTGATAGCTCTGATTAAATCAGAGCTCTGCCTTTTAATAACTGACCAAACTTTCAATCCTACAAATTGTAGGTACAATGGAGATAATAATAACTACTTCCTAGGGGTGTTATATGTCTTAGGTAAGATAATGCATGTAGGTTATTGCATAATTATTGCCATATACTAAGTACTCATTAAATGGTAGTGGCTGCTTCTATTTCTTTATCTATGATGATTATTATTACTACCATGAAGATTATGGGGATTATAAAATGTAGATGAGAAATATGTGGGTAATCTTTAAGTACTTCACATAGTTTAGGAAGATAATCTAGATGTCCCTGTTAGAAAAGGTGCATATATATAATTTGCACAAACACAAATCGAACTCAGCAGAGTGCTGGGCTAAACGTGAAACCCTAAGTAGGAGAATATAAAGTTAAGTGATATTCTTTAATGAGGAAAAGGAGGTTAAAATTCAGGTGAATTTTTAATAGGGATATGTGATCCTTAGAAAAGAAATGAGGAATTGCATCTGGCATGGAAGTTTGTCTGCTGCCATGTAAAAAGCCAGCGTTCATAGGAGTTTTGTAACTGGAACATGAATTATAGTTTAAAGGGGGAACTGAAACATTCGGAAAGGATCTCTGGCTAGAATACCTAGAATTCACTGTTGGAAACCATGGGGCAGCCCGTTCCTTGGGTTCTCATTTCGCTTCCTCAGAAAGCCCCAGACTATGTTAGACTCCTCCAGTGTGTGCTCCTTTCCTGGGTTTTCCTTACTCATTACACACTGGCATTATTTGTTTAAAGTCCATCTTGTCTGCCAGGTTATAAATCTGACTCCCAAGTTCATCTGCATTACTAGCCAAGAGCCTGGCACATGTACTCCACAAACAGAGTGCTGGATGCATGAGTGCAACAGTGCCTTAGGCAATGAACAGAGAGTTAGGAGATGGTTTCATCATATGCTGTTCTGTATTGTTCTCTAGTATTTATGAAGGTTAATCCTGTCTCGACATTGTAAATTACACTGAAAGACAATAAGAATCCTGCATCATAAATCCCAACACTACCACTGAGAAGCATCTAGTTGGGGTTAGGGTTAACACAAATGCTCAAAAGATCTTTTGAAGCTTATTTTAATAATCTTTTTTTCTTTCTTTTCTCCATTTTCTATTTATCTTCTGTACCAGTAAAGAGATTATACTTCAGTCTCACTATTAGATTATAAGCCTGTCATTTATTATTTTTTATCACCAGGATTTACTGCTTTGTTAGAGTTCAACAAATACATGAGTGAATAAAGGACTATCTGGACAGTATATATACATGCACACATACCTATACATACATGAAAGCATTCAAACTCGGAGCCTTCCAGAATCTCACAAATTGCTGCATGTGGGAATTTATCCTCTCACGCCAACATTTTGTCTTTGAAATTGCTATCTTTGTTATTATTCGTATAAATTTTGAAAGTTTCTTCTTAGTAGCAAGATAAATTTTACATTTGTATGAAACATTTAATGTGTTTATAATTTTAACACAATTTGAGAATTTTTATTGATAATAATGTTTATTTGATTTCAAGTTAGCAAGTGCTGATATATCTAATCATTTCATTCAATGAGCTTTTAGGAGGATCTCTTAGAGTCTATGTAGAAGAAATACTCAGATGCGGTAGACTTACCCCTGAAGAAGCCAAAGTCTGGGTGTGTCAGTCACAGTCACATCCAGGGGATCTAAAAGGTGAAGTGTAAACTGCTCTTTTCCAAGGGTTCCTTCAGGATCACCTCAGTCCTCAGTGTTGATTTCCTTTAAATCCTTCACAGTAGAATTCAACGAATTATAATTTCTCTGTGCTCCCATTAACTAGATCCTATTCCCCAAATTCCTTATTCTCATATAGGTTTTTCTATTTTAGTTATCCATTCTCCCTTTTTAACACCCAGTTACCATATTTCACAGTGATCTTTCTTTAAAATATAAAAAAGTATTTCTAAATGTTCTCATCTTGAGAATTTGGGATAGTGAATTTGGAGTAACAAGGAGATGAACAAGCTAACAGGAAAAATAATCCCTGAGGGAACAGAGGAAAACCTGTGGGGAGATTTGAGAATAGTATTGCTTTCACTTTCTCCCTACCTCCTTGAAAAAAATTCACCTACTTTTTGTATACCCTGCTTATTCCAGATTCTCATGGAAGCACCAAGACAAAACACATTCATAGAATTATAGAGCTGGAAGAGGTCTTTGCAGTTCTCCACTCACATGTGGATTAGTCACAGATTTAATGAAGTTTAAATGTTATGGTCCATCAGGAGCACTGGCCCCTTCTGAGGCCAGGGGAGAGGTTCAGGCAAGTTACTTACATAGTCATATTTTTAAACACATTTCAAAAGTAAGTATTTTAAAAACTATTAGTGAAGACCACAGTCTGTTTCTATTCTAATTTACCTGCATCACCCTTCCCCTTGTGCTGAAGGCATTGGAGAAACTGTGGGTATCTTTGTTGATCTAAGAAGTTGAGATGAAATGGAAGTACCTTTAGCTTGTGTTTGGTGGGTCATATCCGTATATTGCTGTTGTTTCTAGTTGTCCTAATGGAAGAATATGTTCTAGGAATACTCCCACTACCAATGGAGCTCATTTACCAGGTATCAAGCTAGAAAGATGCAGGATCAGAGGCTATTTCATGATAAACCTATGTCCCAGGGCATTTAGCACTGGGAATGTATGCTAGAGGAAAGATTAAATTATCTTTCTATTCTCTCTAAAGAAGATAATACTATAAATAATCATTGTCATATGAAGAAGAAATCAGAATATTTAGCCCCAAAAATGTTGCAGAAAAAGCAATATAGAGCTGTGTCAAGAAGGTAACAAAAATTTGTTGTATGTCTGGATTTTATGATTTGTATAGTACTTTTCAGCTTTTTAAAATCTATTGTAATATTCTTTCTGATCTTAAATAAGTATTCACTTTCATTTTTGCATCCATAGCTTTACATTCTTTTTTCAAAGACCATGATATATAACCTTCCAGTTCCCACAAAACCTGGATCTGGCCTTAAGTCAAGTTAATCACTCCTTTATATTTAATAGATAGGGAAACAGAGGTCTCATATCACATGGTTCATAGCCATACTGAAGAAAACCCCAGGCCTCCCTTCTTTCTGTCCATTGCTATTTCTACTGTCCCACATTATCTTACTTTTAAGAACAAGTATCTCAAAATCAAAGATCTTAATTGAAATAAAAAGACAAATAAAAAAGTCTTCTAACCACAGTATGTAATAATAGGCCTTACATAGCACTGCTTATAAGCGAGGCATTGTTTTAAAGTGCTTCACAAAGAACTCATTTAATCTTCAAGGTTGTACGACTCAGCTAATTTTGGTATCCTCATTTCTGCAGATGATGAAAATTGAGACACAGAAAAGTCAAGTAACTACACCAAAGTTACACAGTATATGGAGAGTATAACATTCTTTGTATTATTCAGCTGGCAGAAAACATTTATTGAGGGTTCACAATGTTCCAATCACTTGGCCAGCACCGTAATGCATTATCTCATTCCATTTTTATTATACAATCATCCTTTGAGATAGGTAGCATTATTACTCTATCTCACAGAGGAAGAAAACAAAGTGTAGAGACATTTAGTAAGTTGCTCAAGATTGTATAATTTAGTAAGAGACATGGCCGGTACTGCAATTTGTAACCAACTTCAGGGCCAGGGCTCTCAGCTGCTGTGTGATACTGCCCATTAAAGAAAACACTCTGGGAGGCTGAGGTGGTGGATCTCCTGAGCTCATGAGTTTGAGACCAACTTGAGCAAGAGCAAGATCCCCATCTCTAAAAAATAGCTGGGCATTGTGGCAGGCACCTGTAGTCCCAGCTACTCAGGAAGCTGAGGCAAGAGAGTAGCTTGAACCCAAGAGTTTGAGGTTGCTGTGAGCTAAGATGCCACAGCACTCTACCAAGGGTGACCAAGTAAGACTCTATTTCAGAAAAAAAAAAAAGAAAAAGAAAAGAAAAGACCTACCTTATATCAGACTTGGTTCCCTTGCTCTTTCTCTATTGCCACCTTTCCAGTTATCTTTAACTCTTAAACCTACAATAGAATGGGAATATGGACAGAGACAGAATAAGAAGTTAGCAGCATAAAGAACATAGTAATCCCCTGTTAGATATGCAACTATCCTCCCCATTGTGAGGTATATCTGTAAATACGCGTTTGTGTGTATACGTGCATATATACTTATATAGCCAGAATTACTGACATCATCATACATCATGATAATTTTTGCATTTGACTTCTATTCTCAGCTTTTGGTATAGTCAAGAGATGGCACATTTATTTTCAGTTCATGTTCTATGATAAACTTAACAATGACAATTAACAGATCAGTGATTTAGAAGCCGGAGAAGGTTTATAGAAGTTGCAAACTCAAATTTCCATGAAAGTCAAAAAGATAATATAAATAAAGTGGTAAAAATATGACCACTAGGGAGTGGCAAGGTTTTGCAAATTACAATATTTGCAAATTTGTAAATAATACAGTAAACCAAAGAGTGCCTGTTGGAATAAAACAGTAGCTAGTGAACTATGCAGATGGCTACCATGCGGGAACATGAGACAGGTGTGACCAGATAGGAGAATTTTTCAAAAGAGACTGGAAATCAGTTTTTGGGTTTTTTTTTAACCTAAACTGTAAATATATGAAGGTAATTTAATTTTTTTGAAAGCGTTGTGCCAGCTAGCATGGTGCAGGCTAAACAAACAACATCCCCCACCCCCATCCATAAGCCTTTCACCGTTGCCTGCTTTATGGAGGGTTAGATGCAGGAAACCCTAAGATGGAAGGTTAGAGAAAGTTGGCAGGAATTTGGATCTTGATGGAATATTTGCTTTTTGAAGATGAACTTTCGTAAAAATAATTTTCTTGGTGCAGGTGGGTGTTTAAGGAGGGAGAGTGGGCATGAGAGACAAAGTGCCCTTCTAGATGAGATTCTCTTCTTTATTCTTGGGAGGAATATTGGTCTTGGCCACAGGAAAAAATAACAGGAATCTAATTAACAGCTCTAAGGGAGCAATCAATTTACAATTGTGTGAAGTGCGAATTCCTTTGTGCCAGAAACAAATTACAGTATTTGCAAATTTGTAAATAATACAGCACTTTCCCTGCAATCCAAATTCTTTGGTTGTTCCCAGAGAAAGGAAAAGAAATTTGAAGAGGCAAAATGTTAGAAAATGACCCATTGTCTCAAGAAATGGAATTTTAAAAATATCGTTAGTAATTGATTTTTTTCAAACAAATCCTTATTTAGGAACTATAGACAGGCCCAGTTCTTAGGTCAATAGAATGAGAGTATCTACAGAAGTAAACAACTTCAAGTCCAAAGTCATAGCATATTATTAACAGGCTAACTTCCTTCAAAAGCACTGGACACAAAAATTTCCCTCTACCCTCCCTACGCACCTGGCTTGTGGCAAGAACTTTCATTTTATAAAAGAGATAGCAAGCCCCAAGTTGAAACAGTCACTACATTCAATATCAGAGAAGGAATTTGGTGACAGGTAGGGACATGAGCTCATCCTCTCTGCTCTGAAGTACTGGTTTTTTCCTGAACAACTCAATTCACAAATATCTATTGGGGCCCTTTTTGTTTGTCTGTGTGGTTTGGTTTTTGTTTCCCTCTTTGAGCTAGAGTGTGCAGTGTTATCTTTGTAGCTCACTGCAACTTCAAATTCCTGGGATCAAGCCTTTTCCTTCCCAGGAGCTTCAGTCTCTCACATGCCACCACCCCTGATTTTTTTCTATGTTTAGTAGAGACAGGGGTCTCATTCCTGCTCAGGCTGGTCTCAAGTGAACTCCTGAGGTCAAGCCATCCTCCCCTCTCAGCCTCCCAGAAAGCCAAGGCCAGTGAGCCGCTGTTTCTGGCCCAGCCTGGAGCATCCTTTTTTTTTTTTTTTTTATTGTTGGGGATTCATTGAGGGTACAAAGAATCTGGTTACACTGATTGCTTGTGTCAGATGAAGACCCTCCCATAATAGTGTTCTGCCCCCCCAAAGAGTTCAACTCATTACTTTCTCCAGGATTTTTTGAGCACTTTGCTCAGCTGTGGGTTGTTGAGCAAGGAGCCAAGGAAACAAAGGAAATGCATCTCTACCTTTGCCCTCTGGAGGGTTGAAGTCTAATGAGACAACAGAATCTAAAACAATCATTTCAGTAGCATGCTTGGTCATAAAGAAGAGGTACAGAGGCATACTATGGAAGCTTGGATAAGAGTCTGACTTTTATCAGGAAACCTTTCAAATGAGAAAAAAACAATCACCCATAACCAGCAGAAGAAGGGGGATATGATTAGATAGAAGTAGAAGGAAGTGCAGTATTAATGGGCCTTATACAGGAGAGAATGGCAGATCAGAGTTGTGCTTTCAAATGATTGCTTTTACCTGTGTTCTTCTTTGAATGTTTCCACAAAATATTTTAGTAAATTGCACCAAGCTATAAAACATATTCATGCCCTTCTACTTAGAAATTTCATGTCTAGGATTCAGAGATGCTGCCAGAAATTTAAGTATGAAGAAGTTTGTCAAGGTACTATTTACAACCATGAAAAACCAGAAACAAACTATATGCTCAATAAGGGAGTAACGGCTAAATAAGCTATGGTACATCTAAGTCATGTGATTCTATGCATTCCTTGCAAAGAACCAAAAAGCATATTTTGAAAGAACAGGCAAAATAATTATGATCTAATAGTTTTCAAATGTAAAATACTTAATAATCATCCTAATTTAGTAATAAAAAAATTAAAAAGTAGTTCTCAACATTGATTATAATTTTCGGCCATATTCTACTTTTCTAAAGTTCTTCCTTATTTTAGACTTAACAAATAATAAAAGGGGTGGACTTTCTCCTACTTCCGCGTGAAATCAAAAGAACTGACTTTTGTTTCTTTCCTTCTTAACGCTCAGTGTGAGGCTGGATTTGCAAGTCACTTACTCTCTAAGTCGCATTCTCTTTATGACACACAGACTACCTAGGAAAGGAAGGAAGGCCAGCTGAAGAATGGAAGAGACAGAGGGTGGCAGAAGCTGGATTTTACCATGAGAGGGAAGAGCAAGTACAATGGGGGCCAGAGTGGGTGGTGCTTGTGTTGAGAATAAATTACTGTCATTGAGAAGTTCGTGGTGGAACATAAAAGCATATATAATGGTTTAATATAAGAAATGTTAGGGTGCAATACATGGTTAACTGCCAAATCAACAGCGCAATAGATAATATTATGAAAGTTTGGAGGAATTTGTTAGAAAGAGCCATCATCTGACAATTGTATCATTGAAGATATTCTCTAAAACTCCTCCTTAGTAAACTTTATTAGAGGTTGTAATTGTATAGGGTTGAACTCTCTTGGATCTCCTTTCTGGAGGATTTAGTTACTGAAGAACTTAAAGGACCTGGTTCAGAAAGGATTTAAGCTGTTAAGTGCAAAAAAGAAAAGAAAAGGTTATAAGAAGACTGGGTTAGAAAACAATATGAAGTTAAAATACTATTTAAGAAAATTCAATCTGTTCAAAAATTTGCTTCATCCTTCAATTTCTCCTTTCCTTTAAAATGTACTCACATGAAATGTGCTATAAAAAAATAGAACCAGCCAGGAATATAGCCCAAGAAATTTGCCACTAAATGGGGACACATATGTGTTTCACTTCTTAGAAAAACTGTGTCTCTTTCTCCCTGGATTTCTTGGTTCTCTGCATTGAAGGGCATGTGGTAATTCCTTCCTTTGCTGAATTTTCTTGTTTTTACAGTTTCTTCAAACTGAATCTTAAGCACTTCCCCACACCATTGCTATTGGAGGTTTTATGTATCTACACAGCATACCTTTAGCTATCCCTAGCTAAACAGATCAACACATTTACCCAACCATATAACTTAGACCTTTGTGGGGAGGGGGGGTTCCAGTTTATGTTAGACTATTTAGACCTGAAATCGGCAGATCTCCATTTTCTTTGTTTATTGGTTTATACTTGTTGGTCTCTACAAGGGACAGCTGCTGAGAAATGAGGAGCTAGGCAGTTTTAGCCGCACAATTTGGTTTAATAATGCTGAACTTGCTAGCTCCTCCCAGTGTACCTTTCTGATTTTGCATCACAGCACCACACTGAATCCCTGAGGAAACCAGTTTTTTTTTTTTTTTAAATTAAAAGGAAAACAAATGCAAACCAGTGAAACAGTTCTTTTAAATCATCTCCACAGATTTCATTGTGGGAACTGCAGGCCTTCACAAATCCTGGAACACTAAGGACCTTTAAAAAAGGAGAAGCCGAGAATACTGATCAGGTTCTAAAAATCGAAAACAGGTGATGTCATAACGCTAGTCCTGTGGTCGAGGCTGGGTGGGGAGCTGGGGCTCCAGCAAGCACGGAGCTCCGTGCCAGTGGGTGATGCAAGTTATCTCCGGGTCCGGAGGACACCGGTGAGGACCGGGCACCAATCAGGTTCTCGCTCTGCGCTTGCCTTTGTTCTCATTCGGGAGCAGCTTTCGGGCTTCCAGCTTCTGGAACCTACATTTGATCCTTACCCGCATTGCTGGCCCCTTCGGGAGACCCGATCGCTCCCCTCCCGGCTCCACTAGGTTAGCCGGCGCTTTCCCTAATGACATCTGCCTTCTCCCCCAGAACGCGGTCGCTAAAACCCTGACTCACCATTTCTAGCTTTGGAAGAGACAAGTCTGGCCTAACAGTTTTAAACCGCGGCAGTTTGTTCTCTGAACCTTCCTTCCTAGGCAGGGGTTGAAGCTCTGCATGTACTGGGACAGCTGCCTCATGAAGGGCTTTGGGGTGAGAAGACAAACCTCTTTGGCCCTTTCATGTTGGATAGGTAAAGGAACTTTCATCTCAAGAAGACTGAGAGAAGGTGATTCAGACAGAGGAGGAAATCGCTAACCCAGAGGTTTTCGTGTCTACTCCCCCTACCATTAATTGAATAAGTATATTTATCTCCTAATCCCTTCTCAAGCCTTAGTTAATGGTGTTTTTGCAAAACAAGGCTCACAATAAGTGATGCATGAAGTTCTTTGAGATCCCTGGATGCAAACTGCTACATAAGTGCGGTGTGTTTTTCAGCTAAATTTAGATTTTGGCTGAGAAGCTTAACCACCGGCACGATGGAAGGAACATTTAACCTGCCCCGGTGTCCCGCTTTTTCAAGAGATGAGGAAATGCTTAGTCTTACGCTCTCCAGTGAGCCATAGCTCCCAGCTATTTATCTCACGCTCCCCACCATTTCGGCTGGGATCTAGTAGGGAAGGCACGGCTTGCACTGGGGGTGGAGGCTGAGCGTCCCTATATTTACATGCGACACACCCTCCTTTTGTTATTGGTGGAGCAGAGCAACCCATATTCCCGCCCACCATATTACCTAACTAACCCGCCACCTCCCTTCGGTTCCGAGCCTTGGAGATAAACTTAACTAGCCCGGAGATTCAAGGCGGCTTAGGCCCCAGCGATTGGCCGGCAGGCTGTGGGAGCTCATTGGCTGCGGGCTGGAGCCCTGGGGGCGTGGCCGGAGCTGTCCGATTGGCGGGAGGGGGCGGGACCTGAGCGTGGAGGCGGTGAAGGTAGTGGGGCTGCGGGGGCGGGGCCGCACTGAGGCGCTGCGGCGGCTGCGGCGGCGGCGGCAGCATCGGTGGCGGCTGCTCTTCCTAGCCTGGCGGGGGCGGGGGTCTGGAGGATGGGGGCGGGAGGAACAACGGGCCGGTGAGGAGCAGCCGCCGCCGTCTCTGCCGTCGCTCGGGCAGCCGCCGCGGTGGTCGCTCCGGGCAGCGCCGATCGCTCTCGGGCCGTGGCCTCCTCATCCTGACATCCCGCCCCAAAGAGGCTGAGGCTGAATCGCGGCGGGCGGCCGGGGGACAGTCCGGCTTCGCAGCGGCGCTGCCGGCAGCAGTGACAGAACGGACCCGGCCCGCCGCCCGCTCTCGCCCTCGGCGCCCGCCCGCAGCCGCGATGAACCGGGGCGGCAGCAGCTCGTCGGCCGCCGCCAACTACCTGCTCTGTACCAACTGCCGGAAAGTGCTGCGGAAGGTACGGGCTCGGCCTGGGGTCCGGCCCGAGAGGGCGCCTCCTGCCTGTCGGGGGTCGGGCCGACCTCGGGTTCGCCCCGTGCGGGGCTCGGCTGAGAGGGATCCCCCGGCACCGTTCCCTGGCAGAGACCGAAAAAGGGGGTGTGGGTGGAGGGTGGAGGGTTGGGACCGCTGGTGCTTTTTGTCCCCGCCAGGACAGACGCTAGAACCCAGGTTTCTTTTTTTTTTGCCGGTGGCCTGTTACCCCGCTCGCCTCCCCACCTTGCTACCCCAGGTCTGCACCTTCGGTCTCCTTGTGCAGTTTAGCTGGAGAGGGAGGTCGGCGTGAAACCAGAGCTGCCGGGTCTGCTCTGGAGGACCTGGCTCCGCTTTGCCCAGGCTAACTCTTGCGGCTGTTGTTTTTGTTTATTCGGTTGCTCTGGCCTTGCGCGCTTTGCCCAGCACCCCCCTTTCGCATTCTTTTGATGGTGGTCCTATGCCCGTAGTTCACCCGTGAAAGGAACTAGTAAAGCATCTTGAACTTTATGCCCATGGGAAAGGCTATTCGACTTACTGTTCCTCGGGCTGGGGTTGGGGGAGGAGGAGACTGAGGTGGACGCGGGTTATCCCTTCTTAGCACCCCCAGCCCGTGTTGATCCAGAAAAATCAGAAGCACCTTCAATTTATTGCTGCTTTCCACAGTGACTGATAGAAAGTTTACTCCTGTATTGTTTAGCTTACTTGGCTTAATCTCTTCGTTGGGGTGTGGGGGCTGGGGACTGTTATGGAGAAGGAGATGAAAAAGTGTCTCTCTAGACCGAGAAGACTTTTTAATCAGATCTTAACAGCCTCTCCTGAGTAACATTATAATCACTTTATTCTTATCTAAGCTCTATTTTTACATTTCATTAAGTGAGCTGCTTCTGTTTGTCCAGTACAAATGAATTAAAATTGCTGAGCTGTGCAAATGCATCGGGACTGAAAGACCGAGATGAGATGAATATGGTGCTGTTTTTTAGTCAATTTCTCTAAATACAGTTCACTTTAGGGTTGATCCTTATATATTTTTTAAAAAGGAAGGGGGGGGGAGCCCTTAAGTAAGCAAGCTCAAATATTTGCACTCTTTGTCCAAAAACTGTTTTTCTTCCTCCGTGGGTCAGGCCAAGTGCCAATCAAAGTTGTTTTTCAAGCCTCTTTTCCCTGCAGTAGGGCTGCTGTTTTTTTTCTTTTTTCTTTTCTATTCTATTTGAGAACTTGAAGAGAGCAAGGGGATTGCAGATTTGAAGGTAATCGAACAGTTTAAATATGCCTTAAATTGTGTTTACTGGATGTTTCTCTTGAAACATTTTTATTACATGTGCATGTTGAGTATGTGCAGTTATTTTTTTCCATAAACTCTGGGATCAAATTACGGTTGATACTTGCTGGGCTCATTGTAGGGCAGCTTGTGAGAAATGTAATGGATCAGAGGTGCAGATCAGCTCAGTTGAATGTTAACTCTTTCACTGCAGGGCCAGATGGCATCTGAACTTAGCTTCTTAAAAAAATATCATTTCCTAACTTTTAAAAGTGAAGTTATGTCTTTGACATGAAAAAATAACGTTCTTTAAGACATGTTTTGATTAACTCAGGCTTGATTAAAAAGACAGCAAGTTATTTTTTTTTAATTACATAAGAAAAAAGCACTATATGACATAAGTTTTTTAATGGCTCTAGAAACTTTATTAAGCTGATAAAATGCTGGGAGGTCTTAGGCTTCAAAACATATTTTATTTTTCCTTTAAGAGAACTATGGCTATAGGTCCATGACACTTTGCTAGCATCTTTACAGCTTTCCTATAGCTTTTGAGAAACTATTTCTGTTTACCTAGAAAGAATATCTTCATGTCTAACTTTTATTAAAAGAAGTATGTGGAAAATTGGCATTCACATTTTTATATTTTATAATTGCTGTGCACATCTCTGCCAATATTCCACTTTTTAGTAACTCCCGGGTATTTAATATTGATTCATGCAGTAGCCTGAAATAACTTAGGTGAAAAAAGGATTGTTTGAGCCAGTTATGACATGACTTGGAACATTTGAATCTTTTTAAGAGTGCCATTTTTATGTTCTCTTAGAAGAAATCAGCATCTAGCCCTTTAAATTCTTCTTTATTCTAAAAATAGCATATAAGAATGTGTTTCTAATAGAGGTTTTTCTTCTTAATAGAAAGAATTTAAGTAAAATTCATCTCTAACTCTTAAAATGTGAGTCTTTGAATTTATCTTGTGTTGTCTACTTAATAAAATGTTTAGTAATAGCCAAGGGAATCATAGCACTTTGAATTTTAGTATGCTATAGTACATAATAGACGAATGAAACTCACGTGCATCCGATGTGAATTACTCTTTACTGATGGGGGAAGGGTCACCTTTATATGTAGTGAAAGCCTTTTTCTCTCAGTGAGTAGCTTAACTTGTTGCAATGTGTTGAATTTTAAGGGTACTTCAAAGGAACTGAATTTATTTTCAAAGGAAATACTGTAATTTGGTTTAACCTAATATCTGAATTTTGAATTGTATATTGTATGAAAATCACATTTATTCTTAGACATGCCTTTACAATTCTGACTAAATGTCTTACAAAATAAAGTGACTTCTTAAAAATACTGAATGTGCCTAATTGGGGAACCTTAGTAAGAAGAATGGAGTGATAAACCTCATCTAGAAACAAATAGGCAAACAAAACTATCCTCAAATCCGTAACTTCTGTTGAGTTCATCTTGCTCTGTTATCAATGAAGTAGTTCAATAAAGTTTTTAATAAGAGAAAGCACTTCTATTTACTTTGTACCCTTAATGAGTTTTGAAGTATAATACATTTTACATGGAAGAATTTCCATTGACAACTAGATAATATGATCCTTTTAATTTCAAAAGTGGAATGCCAAACTGCATTGAGGAGGGAAATTGTCCACTTATCTTTCAGTAAATAAAAAGTGGTATATTACAATGTACTTTGAGTATTGAACAATTAGTACTTCTTAAGTGAATAGAACTCTGTACTGTAAGTTAGAGGATCTATGTTTAAAAATTCTTAATGTTTGTTTAGGTACGTATATAATCATGTTTTGACAACTTTTTTGGTTTTATAGGCAAAGATACTTTTAAATTAAAATGAAAAGTATTAGGTTTAACCATGTGACTCTCAACTTTATAGACAATATTGGCAAGTAATAGCGATTTTATATGGTTTAGCCAATAGAATGGATTCACTTTATGAACTAGTAGCTATATTCTGCCTTGGTTAATTTGGGTTTCTTTTGTTACGTATTTTTGATTGTCAAAGGCACTTTTTTACTTGAAAAACTTAAATGTCATAGGTCAAGCAAGCAGTGAATTCATGATAGCAAACCTTTATGCAGTGGTTTTTCAAACTGCATTCTATGGAGTCCTAAGGTGCTTCAGGGTTTAAAATGTTTGCGTTGTATTAAATTTTTAAGTATAAATTACTTTAAAATTATAATTTAAGAATATACCTACCCCGAAATATGTCATGTATAATATCGATACATTGGAGCCTACGTCAATTATCTTTTGTTACAAGATTATTCTTGTGTAGGCTTTGAATTACAACTTGCTCTGCCATCTTTGTGTATATGTATGTATATGTGTGTGTGTGTGTGTATTTGAACTTTGTTACTATGTCACTGAAGAGGAAGACTGTCATTGATTATGAATTCACTGCTCTTTCTTAAAAGATTCCTTCCGTATCTACTCATGTTAAAATTTTATTTGTGGGAACACAAATTTATTATTATCAGTAATTATTACTATATAACTAAAATATTTATTAAAGTTGTTTGATATAGTTATACACTTATAGTTCAGGTTCAATATAAGATTTATTCTTTTTTGTCATGATCTTTGCCATATCATCAGCTGAAAATATAGGTACTATGTGTTTTTGCTCATTACTTTGATATTATTAGCTAGAAATATGGCCTTGTGTTTTCTTTTCCTTCCTTTTTTTTGAGACAGAGCCTCAAGCTGTCACCCTGGATAGAGTGCTGTGGCATCACAGCTCACGGCAACCTCCAATTCCTGGGTTCAAGCGAGTCTCTTGCCTCTGCCTCCCAAGTAGCTGGGACTACAGGCGCCCACCACAACGCCTGGCCATTTTTTGGTTGCAGCTGTCATTGTTGTTTGGCGGGCCTGGGCTGGATTCAAAACCGCCAGCTCAGGTGTAGGTGGCTGGCGCCTTAGCCAGTTAATCCACAGTCGCGGAGCTGGTCTTGTGTTTTCTAACCTGCAGAAAATAAGATTTCATTTTGTGAAAGGCTTTCTGCTGCTTCCCACAACTACCCACCACCAAATAGATAAAAACATGTAATACATTGTAATTACTAATGTAGTAATGCTGAAAACCACAACATATGCTTACAAGTCTTTGATAGGTTTTTTTAATTTCGAAGTTTAGTTTTATCTATGACATGTAGATAATTTCTACCTGTCTTACAAGTAGCTGCATAGTTAGGAATATGTGTTAAAGTACTTGGTAAAACCACAAAATATAATTGTAAGAAAGAAAAGAACAAGCCATATATTTTCCTTTTTTTCCCAGAATACCTTAGTTTTTTGTGTGTCATGAGAATATATTTCAATATGTTCTGAATAATTTGCTTACTATCCACTTTTCTGTCCTGTTTTATTATTGCCTATAAATGGGAGGTAAATATTATCCTTGTAGGTTGAATGACCTTTTCACTTATTTTTGACTTCCATATTTCTGCTTGTGTTCTTTTCCTTTTCCAATCCCTTTCGTTTAAATAATAATTCATTTGGACTTTCAAATAAATAAATTGCTTCTTTGATAGATCAGCAGATAAGGAAATTGAAATTTGGTTTGAAAAGAGTAATAATTAAGGATGATTGTGCTAAATAAAGGTGGAGATGAACCTAGGGTAAAGCAATGAATTTTTAATTACTTTAGTTTAAGAGAAAAGGTATGGAAGTAAAAGCCCCTTAATTTTTTTTCCCCATCTCTTCATCCTTTTCATGTTTTTCTTTCAAAGTGATTGGGTTATAATAACTTAAATTTGTATTGACCTTGGTTGATTCTCACGTGGTATCTGTCACACAACTAGTAAGATGTCCACTTAATTCTTAATACTGCCTCTGTAATAAATTGTATTGTAGTTGTCCTCTGCAGAATTGAGGCTATCCCACTCCCAACCTCAGCATCTGTGGACTGCACCTGGGTATCTAAATTCTCAGGAAATACTGATTGGAAGTATGAAAATTAGCCATTCTTTGACATACTATTGTGAATCAATTGGAGGATTAGGAGAAGCAGCTAGCTACTTTTATTATCTCTCCAATAGTTCAATTAATTCTCTAATAAGGAAAGGAGCAGTTCTCAAAGTGTGATCCTTGTACTACTATGAGTGTCCAAGACCATTTCAAAGCTTGAGAGTTGAAGACAGTGTTCATAAATACACTAAGACTTCATTTGCCTTTTTAATTGCCTGGAAAAGCAGTGGGGGTAAAACTACTGGCCTCTTAGTGTAAATCAGAGGAGTGCCTCCTCGTAGTGGTACATGCTTCACCAGCACACACTTGTCAGTGAGGAAAAAAAGAACGCTTCTACTTAAAGAATGATCTTGGAGAGTCAGTAAAAATTTAAATTTTGTTAAATCGTGACCCTTGGTGTCTATTTTTTAAAATATTCTGTGACAAAATGGGAAATGTATAAGGCAATTCTACTGCATAACAAGACTGGTTGTCTCAGGAGAAAACCTGTGCAGTTTTCTTTGTGAGCTGAGCCAGCCATTCATTCCATGTAGCCCAGTTGTTACTGGGAAGAACACCTTGTCAAATAAACTTTGGTTACTCAGACCTGGGTATGTGATAAATATTTTCATAAAAATGAGTAACGTGAGCCTGAAAATATGGGGAAAATAACTGATGGTGTTTGTTGTCAGTGATAAAATTCAAGCTTTCAAGGAAAAATTAGAATTTTGGAAAATGTATATGCTAGCCTAAAAGCTTCCCACCGTGAAGACTCACTCCTTGAGGTCAAAGGTGATACTTATTAATGGATGTGATTACCTGATGTTATATAACAAAATGTATCAGAATTTGAAAGATCTACATAACTCATTGAACCAATATTTTCCAGATGACTATTGATAAAGACAGGGCTACGTGGGGCCTTTCTTTTTGGCCAAGAACCAACCAGTTAGAGCACAATGGATATAACCTTTGTATCTGACCATTATTTTTCTCACTGGCAATGAATATTGTCAGTTGTTTTCTTTGAATATTCAGGGTCACTTTGCTCCTTTTTGAGAAAATCTTATGACTAAAAGATCTATTCAAAATTCAACATGGACAAATGGATTTTAATATAATATGGAAAGTTAAGTTCATTGTTGTAGTTTCAGATTCCACATTGCAACTAACCTTTAAGGAGTAGACTTGTGGAGTTTTGATGTGTTATCAAAGAAATATATTCACAATTAATCTCCTTTTTTACTGTGTCAGCCTGGATTTTTCTCGCGTACTTCAATCAAAACATATCACAACAGATTGAATGCAGAAAATCCAACTGTCTTGTATTAAACAGACCTTAAAGAGATTTAGAAAAATGTAAATGTCACTCTTCTTTTTCTGTTTTGAAAAATAAAGTTATTTTCATAAAATATGTGATTTATGTTAACATTTAGTGGATTTTATTATTCTTTTAAATGAATTAAACATTTGAACTTTCCTCAGTTTTAATTTCTAATGTTGTAAATATTGACGGTTGTAACCCGCACATAAAACCTTTTAGTGTCCTCAGCAATTTTTAAGAGCATGAAGGGGTTCCAAGGCCAAAACATTTAAGAACTGCTGAGCCAGAGTTCATGTTGGCAGTTTATAGTACATATACATGTAACTTTATGGGGAAAATAAAAAGGTGCCACAGTGACAGAGAAATTGTGGCTAGGTCCACACAGTCACCTTCATTCTGTATGGGGATCACTTGCAAATGTTACCTAACATCCTTTCAGTGACATCCTAGAAGCTCCTCTACTACCACAGTAAGACTTTGGCTAATGAGGTAGGATCTTTCTCTGATTTTCCTAATCATCTTTTTACTCAGTGGAAACCAGAAGGAGAAAAAAGCGAAACTTTTTGGCTCTTAACAAATATTCTTCTTAATACTGTGTAACAGCTGAAGAAAAGTCAGATCCAAAGATTATGGCCATTATGCTCTAATTGATTGGTTTTTGGCTGAAAAGGAAAGAAAGCCCCTGAGTAGCAAGGTTAGCCCTTTTGGGGTGAAAGCTGAGAAGCGTGGGAGAAGCAGCAAAAGCAGAAAGGAAGAAAGAATCCGGGAGAAAAGAGAGAGTATTAATGTAGGGTGCTGATAACAAGGATTGTTACAACAGAGAGAAACAAAATTGCCACTGTTAACAGGAGCTAGGACAGCTCTGAATTTGGGAGTTCCTAAATATTTGATCCTCAGAGGGATAGGGGGCTTTGTATTCTCTGTGTGGGAGAAGGTGTGTGTGTGGGGGGGGGCACCCTTTAAACAGTAGCCACAGGGCTAGCAACTACCTACAGTTTGATGGGGTTCCTGATGAGATCTGGTGAGATGGACAAGTGAGGACCAGTGTCTGACTTGCCCCTTTGACACCACTCTCATGGGAAAGGGGGTGGGGCAGGAAGTAGAATTCACTGTGTAAAATAAATATATTACCAAGCCAAAACATTTAGCCATGTATCCCTACAGTTACCCTAAATCTATAAGTAGGTCAAATACAAACTATTTAAAGTTGTAGATTTAAATTATAGTTTAAATCTATAGTTAACATGTGGAATTCTATTTGTTTTTCAGACTTTTCTTCGAAACTCTAGTGACATTTCCAAAAAGCTTCTTCTAGTCTTCATACTCTTTTCCTTGTCCCTCTAGCCTCTGGCATGCTAATGTTGTAAATATTGACAGTGCTGTTGTAAATATTGCAGCTCTACTGCATGGATAGCACTTAGTGTATTGTATTACAATTAGGAATTATGGCATATATCACATATATCTTTCTCCTATTATTTGAGATCCGATTAATGGAGACTTAAGTTATCTTAGCAAAATGGGATTGTGGTTTAAAGACATTTATCTAAAAAATATTGATGGTATAGTTATATGAGATATACCTAACAAAATGAAAACTTGTCTGATTTTCTGAAATATGTCTGATATATCTGTTCTTGAAGGCCCTTTTTTATAAGGAACACTTTCAGAAGTGCAATAGCAAAGATTATTTGAGAAAAAACAGTACACTGGTGTCTGATGTTTTTTTTTTTTTTTTATTTTGAACATTTTGTCGTCATTGTGGTCACGAGAATGTTTCAGGTAAATATCAGACCACTGTATGAAAGGAATTATAATAGGGAGCAAGAACATTTGTCCACCAAGAGAGAATCAAGACACTGGCCTTAGCCGTTGGCCCTTCTCAGAAGTGTAAAGTAGCCATTTCTTTGAAAGGGACATATGTCCCAGGTCTTGAAGTTTGCTAGTGTTTATAAGTGATGGCTTAGAGTAGTTAAGGGCATACCTTCAAACTTCTAAGACTCCCTGTTGGTCATCTCTTAAACGTCCAGTTTGATTACAGAATTCTGGCTAAGTCTTCCTTCCCTTGCCTTCCCACAAACCCTTTGATTTGGAAGTCCCCCAAGCCAGCTGTGATCCTTGTGTCCAGTAGGCACTCCCTTGGTAACTGTGAAACAGAATTTTTCATAAGCCTGCACTACTCTATAACTGGCCTTTAGTATTTAGATCCACCCAGCAATGAGTCATTTATTGGTCTGTGAGCCAGGATATTGACTACCCCTTGAAGGACACATAAATATTATGAGTTATTTTATTTCCATTCAGAACTCAATGGTGGGTTAAAATACCTTGCATTTTGCTGTTTAAGGCTTCTGATAAGGTATGGCAGGCATGTAACCTTAGCTCTATAAAGAATCTATTAAAAATAGTATATGTGAATAAGTATTACCAGGTATAAAAATGGCTGATGTAGGGCCATGTTATTTCTTGCAGAAGAGACTTCTTTATTATTTATTTTATTTTATTTTTTAAGATAAGAGTTTCACTTTGTTGCCCTTGGTAGAGTGCTCTGACAACACAGCTCACAGCATTCTTAAACTCTTGGGCTTAAGCGATTCTCTTGCCTTAGCCTCCCGGGTAGCTCAGAAGAGACTTCTTAACAAGTACAAAATATGTATATAAGTAAGACTTATTTTTTCCTTATTCAATGCTAATTAATAGCTACTTGGAGCTATATATTTTATATCTTCTTGTACTGATCAGGATGAAACTGGTCAGTTGAATAAATGAAATTTATCTTTTCAATTATAGATATATACTGTTGAATACTTAGATTACATTTACCTCATGGATGACTAAAGCTGGATTTTATTGAAGATCATTATAATTATCTGAGACTGTGACTCATAGTTTTACATATTAGTAAACTAATAATTTAGTAAACATATTAGTAAACATGTTTTATGATGCCAATAACAACAGTAGCTTCCATTAAGCATCACAGTTAACCTAGGACAAATTATTATACTTTATGGAGAAGAAACTGGGAATAGAGGGCTTAATATCTGCTTTAGGTCATAGTACTAATAAGAGGTAGTCGAGATTTGAAGCCAGGTTGAACTGCAAAGCTTAGTCCATTATACAGGTACAGACCCTGCTTTGCCTTACATTCCACATGTTTTTCTTTAGGCAAAAGACTCTTGTAAAATTAGTGAAACTTAATGGGACCTGATTATTCAAGAAATTAATAGTGATTTTTATCAGATATATCCTACTGCTTCATTTTTATATTAGAAATGCAAAAAAAATCACTTTCTAAGATTAAATCGATTGAGAAACAAAGTTCTTACTGAACAATTTAGTCTATTTAGTAAGCTCTTTTATCTATGTAAATCCCTAATTTTGTGACCATTCTTTCCTAATCTCAAGATAATTTTTCCCTAACTTCCCAACATACTTTGCTGTCTTTCTTCTGCCAACCAGTCATTAATTAGTTCAATAATATTGAATCATTCAATATTGCTATAGTATCTGTGACAAAAGAAAGTGTTTAGAAACATTTTAAGTATTATGTCTCTTGAATAGGACCTCTGTGATATTCTCACTTCTTGGTAAGTATTTTGCAATGAATAATTACTTATGAGGATAAAAAATAGCATGGATGATCATTTCCACCACTCATTTAGCTTTTTATAGTAAAACAAAAATGTTGTTTAGAGGATGCAAAAGAAACCCTGAGACTGGCCTCTGTCCCTGGGCCTTTTCTTCTTTGCAGCCCCAACAATACTATATCAACAGGAGAGTTTCTAGTCTTACAAAGAGTTTGTTTTGGAGAGTGGGATTGATTTAGGGAGATTGATTCCACTACTTGTAAATTGGAACTCTGAGAGTTCTCCTTGGAAACGCAGTAAGATATGTGGGTAAGTTCCAGAGAACTGTTACTATCATAGGTACGTTCAATAGGCATTTATTGGTTAGCCTGGAAACCTAGCCACTAGATATAACATCATTTCCAGAGTAAAACATATCCTGAAATCCAAGTGATTGTTTCCCTGAAGACTGTCTTTCCTAACTTGTTTACTCAACATTAAAAAGGTAATGATTTGGGATAAAATACCTTGTAGTTTATTCGCTCCCTGGAAGTGTTTGTCAGCTGAATGTTCTAAGAGGAAAACTGTGTTAATGCAGTTGCACACAGAATTCAGGTAGCGGTTGCAATGAAGATATAGATAACTACTTGTGTGATAAGTGTTGGGACAACCAAGGGCCAGCCTCAAGGTTCAGTTGGTTTATCTGTGTTCACTTATACTGACTAATACTTGGCACGATATGGTGCATTTTAAGTTGAGAGGCATATTTTTTAGTTTTCATTGTTGTGTTTAAGGCAACATAAATGGGAAAAAGTGATATTTTAACACCTCAGAAAGTTCCCTTTTTGTATTAAATTAGAAATGTAATGTGTATCTTAATGTTTTGGTGTAAATGAAAAGAAATCCAGCGTATTTAACCCCCTACAAAAAAGAATTAGAACAAAGCAAAACAAATAGCATCTAAGCTAAAGAAGCACTAAACCTCATGTAATGTTCAGATTCTTTCATTTTATCAAATCTTTTTATGTTACTTGAAATTAGGAAATTCTCAGCTGGGGTGTGGAATGTGTTGTTTTATTGTTTTAATAGGGTACAATTTGTACAGTTAATAATCTCATGAGATTAATTTTTGTATTATGTACCTATTAAAAATAACTATAAACTCTAGGTTCCAGTATTCGTAAGTCAAAGTGCATTGTTGACCACCCCAAATTTGCATAAACTAGTAACTGTTCATTTTTGGATGGAAGAAACCTCTGTAGTGTTTGCTGCTCTTACTTAAAAATGAGGGATAATATATATGTAGGTGAATAGGAATGTAGAAAGAACTCTTTTTTGGTAAAATTATATAGATTGCCATTTTATGCTTATCAGAATTCCATGTCAAATGCTATTTACCTTTTACCAAGCTTTATATTCTTAGGCAAGAAATATGAAGGCTTTTGACATTTATGCACATATCCCTGAATACTGTGTGCATTTCCTCCGTGCGGCCACTTAATAGACACTAAATGCTTTTCCCTGAGAGGCACAGAATGAATGTAGCACAAGAACATGAGCTGTGCCTACTCAGTGCGACGATTTGCAACATACTGTGGGTCTCCCAAAGATCCTCCAAGATCCCCAAGATTACGCTCTCACTTGACAGATGTATAAAACAGGATTTGGTAAACTTTCTGTAATTTTAGGCTTATGTGCCATACATACAAGCGTAAATAGTTTTTCTATAGTAAATCGTTGTAAAGTGTTAAAGTCTTAAGTCCCCACCTGCCTTCCTCAACCAACAGTAACACAATGGTGCTCAAAATCTGTGTCATATAATAAGTGAACCACACCTACTCCAGTGTTGACAAGAGTCGTGCCTGACACGGGTATGTGAATATTGGTGTTGAGGAGTATTGTGAGGGAAGATAGTTCAGTGGAAACAAATGGCTCCCCTGATTAGCAGAATTGATAGATACCAGTAATTTAAAAATGGAAAATGGTCATTCAGAATACTGTTTTTTTACCTTTTTTTTTTTTTAAGTCATAGCTGTGTACATTAATGCAATCATGGGGTACATTGTGCTGGTTTTATATACAATTTGAAATATTTTCATCAAACTGGTTAATAGAACCTTCACGGCATTTTCTTAGTTATTGTGTTAATTTATATTTTACACTTAGAAAATTTCAGATGTACCCTTGTAAGATGCACCGTAGATGTGTTCTCACCAATTACCTTCCCTCTACCTCCCCTCCCCTGCCTCTCCTCTTTCCCCTTCTTCTTGGGCTATAGTTGGATTATAGCTTATGAAAGCTATAAATTGGTTTGGATACTTTTTCTTCCATTCTTGAGATACTTTGCTAAGAAGAATATGTTCCAGCTCCATCCATGTAAACATGAAAGAGGTAAAGTCTCCATCTTTCTTTAAGGCTACATAATATTCTATGGTATATATGTACCACAATTTATTAATCCATTCATGGGTTGATGGGCACTTGGGCTTCTTCCATGACTTAGCAATTTTGTATTGGGCTGCAATAAACATTCTGGTACAGATATCTTTATTATGATGTGATTTTGGGTCTTCTGGATATATACCTAGTAAAGGAATTATAGGATCGAATGGGAGGTGTATTTTTAGATCTCTAAGTATTCTCGAAACATCTTTCCAAAAGGAACATATTACTTTGCATTCCCACCAGCAATGTAGAAGTGTTCCCTTTTTTCCACATCCATCCAGCATCTCTGGTTTTGAGATTTTGTGATGTGGGCTAATCTTACTGGACATTCAGAATGCTTTTTATAGGATAAGCTTTTAAGATTGCACAGTGACTCCATCAGTGAATACAATATGGCGCCACTTATTCAGGTTGCAGATTCGTAAAAGTAGCAATATATGATTTTTCCATGGTTGGAATTTAATGATATCCAGAGCAATGACACAGGACCAGATTCAAGCCCTCTTCAGTCAGAATTAAAATGGGGATTGACAGTTATACATTTTAATAATATGCCTCAAATTACAAGTGGTAGAAAGTCCTTTGACCAACTCTTATTATGACTGTGTATTGTTAGAATTATGTATGAGAGAATTAAATGCACATAAACTATATAGTGACCAAGATGATCTTTCTTATCTTGTTCTCTCATGAAGTAATCACCAATCTAATATATATGTTTTAAAACAAATTCCTGTGATGTTTAAGTAGCTATTAAGGGGAAAGATGTTAGTTTTAATTCGTAATAAACTTTTAAAGATAAATATAAGAAATCTATGTGTTTTTTATCTTGCTTTCTTTACTAGTTACTTGTTAACATCTATATAGGTTTATCTTATTTCCTCTACTACTTGTTAGATCTTTATTAGAGGTATTGCAGAAACCATATTTGTCATAATGTAACAGGGAAAAATTGATAATAGGTGAACAAATCAAAGATAGCTCCATTTAACTTCAGATATTTGTATATACAATTGGATTTTTAAAAATACCAAGTTAAAAACATATTGAATAAGTAACTAGGGTCCTACCCACCATGTGCGGCTCACTGTGCTTTCTTTCATTTTAGAGAGCTATGAAAATTTGAACCAAACATGGCATGTATATTTAGTGATTTTTACATTTAACAAGTCAGTGTTAACGTTTATAAAGAAGAACTCTGATGTCACAAAAAGGAAGTAATCTGTCCTCTGGAATTCCTCACTTGTCCACTGCTTTTTCAGTGATAGGTATGCGTTATGTGACTATAAAATAGGAAAGGAGTGTGTTATTCCTATAAAAGGCCATTTGAAAAAATTTTACCTTTATAGTCATTTTAATGCATTTTCGTGTTTGTGGGTAATTTGGAGAGCTTCAGGGCATGTGAAAGCTACAATGCAATGTGCGTCAACCAATCCACGGTAAAGGGTTTCCAGAATGAAGATGTAAGGCAGTGGAAAGCAAGATTGTTACTCACAGAAACTTTGCGCATGCCTTTTCTGGGGCCTATGTGATGCATAACTGGTTCACTGCTATTTCTAAGAAAAATTTATATTCATGTACCAAGTCCCTCCTCATTATCATATGGTAGTTATTTGTTCTTTAAGGCCAGTTGAAGTCCCAGGGGACACAAACCATTTACTATAGGCCAGGTGCTTATTTTCCTGAATGTCATTATAATTCATGTGGGTTATTCAACCACTGGATAGCAATTTTTAGGAATTAACTAGGTCTTGATTGAATTA
The DNA here is from genome assembly GCA_963573935.1 of Arctocebus calabarensis. NCBI lineage: Eukaryota > Metazoa > Chordata > Mammalia > Primates > Lorisidae > Arctocebus > Arctocebus calabarensis. Next base: position 3,502 of record CAUYON010075508.1, on the reverse strand, counting down.
ATATCCTTTCAAAATTGTCATGATTGACAGTCTCTGCTCTCCACAGCCGGAGACTGAAGCTAAATGGTTTACTTTTGGAAAGACTGAGGAACTTACTGATAGGGAATGACAATTCCATAGGCTAACAGGTCTGTTTAATGCCAAAGACAATGTTCTGGAACTAGCACCATCAGCATCACCTTGAGTTTGTTAGCTTCTTGGCCGACCAGCCCAGACCTGGTGAATCTTCTACACTTCCTGGTGTGGGACCCAACCCTTTGTATTTTAACAAACCTTCCGGATGATTCTCATGTACTCTTTGGAGGACCACTAGGCTAGGATTATTAAGGATGTGCTTCTACATATGGGAATTATATCCTTTCATCTTCAACATGTGTTACTTTTGAAAATAGTAAAAAAAAAAAAGAAAAGAAAAGATAAGAGTTTCAAATTAATTAAAATTAAAACCCTACTCTTTGTAGATGATCATAGCAGTACTAGCACTAGAATCAAGAAAATTCCTTTTGCCTGTTTTAAAAATTTAGATTTGAGACCTTCAGGTACAATATAATCTCTTAAGAGAAATATGTCTTATTGTTACTGGATTCAGAACTTTAGCTTTAGGAGGAAAAGAGAATTGGATTTGGAAGCTTATTTATGACGGAAATCAAGTGAAAAATCTCTTGGAATTGCTTGCCTACGTAAAAATAAATATTTTAGCACTAACATAGGTAGACTCTGATGGGTCTTTCCATCTTGGATTATTTTTATTTCAAGGAAGATTGGTATTTTAAGCTTTCATGGATAAAAAGACTTTTTAAAATGAAAGAAGCAATGATAACATTTGTCCTAAAGACCAAATTAAAATTGAGACTTACTTTATTGCTTTGAATCTCTTAGACAAGATTAAATATATATATAAATTATGGATTTTTTTTTCACCTGTAGTAGCTTACTCTTCAGTTGTAAATGGAATGTCAGAAATTCTTATGAGGAAGCCTGCAAATTAAAACAAACCCATGGTATGTATATGATACATGGACCCTACATAAACAGCAGATTGCTCTTTGAAAAGCAAAAGATAATAACTATCACTAATTGGTTCTTTGGTTGCATCAAATTTTGAGGTAATAGGTGTTTTCCACATATTGCTTCTAATTTAGTACTAATATTTAACTTGTATTGATCCTACTTAGGAAAAATAATGGGCTGTATTAAATTGCTCCCCACCCCACTTTCAAATTTCCTTATACATGGGATGCACTTACTTAATTCTAAACTGTCCAGATTGATGCTTTTCTATTGACCATTTTTCTATCCTTCATCTGAGGAAAGGACTAATACAGCACCTTAAATAGAACTGTCTCCATGGCAATGGACAGTCAGCGTTTGACTTTGAGTCTCATGAAAAAGGAAATTTAAAAAGCATTTTTGTGTTCTGAAATAGCAGTATAGCAAAGTAAGTTACGAGACTATTTCCTGTCAGTTATTGCATGACTGATTAAGCTAGCAGAACGTATCTTTTTTTACATAGCATTTTTTTCTCTGAGTATTTCAAAATGCCGCACAATTCCTTCTCAAAATTAATGAACGATGATTATTATCATCAGATCGATTTTGAGAAGCTCAGATATGAATGTACTATTGGGGCCCATGCGTGAGCAAAAAGAGTTGCCTAGTTCTGATTGTGATTTTATTCTCAAAATAAAAGTACTGACCAGATTATGGGTCATTCTTGATTATGTTTAAACAGATCTATCTCTGGAACACTAGAAGCAATGATAAAAGTGACAACTAAAGCTTAACAAATTGGGCCATTTTTTCGCTGTTGCTGAGCCCCTGCTGGCAACGTGCAGTCTTATTCCCTCTCACGTCCATACCTACTGAAGAGGGAGAGCCCTGGTACGTCCACACCTACTGAAGAGGCAGAGCCCTGGGACGTCCACACCTCCTTAAGAGGCGGAGCCTGGGACGTCCACACCTATTTAAGAGGCAGAGCCCTGGGATTCCAACTGCTGGCTCAACAGGCCTTCGGAAAAGATCAGTGACGGTGCTGTGTATTGCCAGCTGGACAGCAAGAACACGTTTATCATGGACAACATTCTTCTTTGTCTTCTTTTCCATGGTGGTTTCCTCCACTAAATCTCATTTCAGTGCAGGGTTATTGTTCAGGGAGGGAATCAGCTGTCATCCTTAGAGTAAATGCCTAGTACTCTGATTACTGCTGAATATTGGGAAATTCTTAGGATATAGAATCTTGAGTGGAAAAGCCTTTTTTTAAAAGAACATAATTTTTTTTTTCATTTTTAAAAAGATAAAGAGATACAAAAGGATGGACTCAAATTACCTGTATTCAATTCTGTGTGATAGAATTATAGGAAGCTATCTTGCCATGAATTTCTCTTTATTTAGTTTGCTTGTTTTTAACAATAAGCATGTATTTTATAAACATTTTAAAAGCTATTGCTATTTTGAAACAATAAAAAAGAACAAATAAGTGATGGGTAGTTTAGAGAGCAAATTCAAGTGAGGTGGCAAAGTAAAGATGCATTGAGGTAAAAAAACAAATGCTTATAGATTTAATGGAAATCCCAGTGCTGTGGGTAAATCACCAAGGGAATAATAATGTGTGTGTGGGTGGCTAACGAGGACTCAGATCTGCAGATGCAAATATTATAGTGCATATAATCTAGAGTGAACGGAGGCACTGGAGCTGTCTACAGCATATTCCTTTATGTTGTCATAGCCAAGATTTCATTTTGAGAATGTAATGCACTTGTTAAAATTTCCTCATAAAATTAGTTTTTCTCAATTTTGAATTCAAAAGATAGCTTCAATTGTATTGCTCTGCTTTTATACTATATGGTAGATAATATACACAACTGTATAAATTTCAGGAACTTATCAAATATGTAATTTGAATATTGTATTTTAATCTAGAAATGTTATCTGTTTGGACCTGATGCTAGAAAAAGATGGTTATTTTATGGTTATCAATTAATATGCATATTCATTGATTTTTTGAAGAAAAAACAGTTTGTGGAATCTGACCTACATTTTAGAGAGTTTGCCTTGTGCGTGAAGAGAAAATGTTTTCTACATAATTATAAGGACATCTAAAAATTGAAAACATATACCTTTTGACTTTTTATGGATATCCATAGATTATCCATTTATTGTCAACAATTGTGAAAGGGTAGGCAACATTTTAGTTGTTTAAATTCATTACTTTATGAAAAGAAGAATAGTTAAATATGAAGTACTTGTTGCTGTTTTCAAGACAGAAAGATGTTGTTTCAATAGACTTTCTCCATTTTTAATGGCTTTTTAAAATTGAATTTTACTTTTTGAAAATGAAAAATATATTACAGATAACATGGAGTATCTATAACTAGTTATTTTATAAATGGGTGTTCTCATTTAAGTGTCTTTATTTTCCTATTTTATTTTTGATTTGTAATGGTCTTGGGTCATTTGTTGAGCACGATATTGAATTAAGTTTAAATCTTTAATCCAGTGAGAG